>CAWUFW010002078.1:1467500-1492500 GCA_963921515.1 Calotriton arnoldi
TATCGAGAGAGAGAGAGATATCGAGAGAGAGAGAGAGATATCGAGAGAGATATCGAGAGAGAGAGAGATATCGAGAGAGAGAGAGAGATATCGAGAGAGAGAGAGATATCGAGAGAGAGATATCGAGAGAGAGATATCGAGAGAGAGAGATATCGAGAGAGAGAGATATCGAGAGAGAGAGATATCGAGAGAGAAATCGAGAGAGAAATCGAGAGAGAAATCGAGAGAGAAATCGAGAGAGATATCGAGAGAGATATCGAGAGAAACAGAGAGATAGAGAAAGAGAGAGAGAGAGAGAGATATCGAGAGATATCAAGAGAGAGATATCAAGAGAGAGATATCGAGAGAGAGAGATATCGAGAGAGAGAGAGCTAGAGAGAGCTATCGAGAGAGCTATCGAGAGAGCTATCGAGAGAGCTATCGAGAGAGATATCGAGAGAGATATCGAGAAAGAGAGAGAAAGAGAGATAGAGAGAGAAATCGAGAGAGATATCGAGAGAGAGAAAGAGAGATAGAGAGAGAGAGAGTTAGAGAGAGAGAGAGATATCGAGAGAGAGAGATATCGAGAGAGAGAGAGATATCGAGAGATATCGAGAGAGAGAGAGATATCGAGAGATATCGAGAGAGATAGAGAGATAGAGAGAGATATCGGGAGAGATATCGAGAGAGATATCGAGAGAGATATCGAGAGAGATATCGAGAGAGATATCGAGATAGAGAAAGAGAGAGAGATAGAGAGAGAAAGAGAGATATCAAGAGAGAGATATCAAGAGAGATATCAAGAGAGAGATATCGAAGAGAGAGATATCGAGAGAGAGAGATATCGAGAGAGATATCGAAGAGATATCGCGAGAGATATCGAGAGAGAGATATCGAGAGAGATATCGAGAGAGAGAGATATCGAGAGAGATAGAGAGAAAGAGAGAGATATCGAGAGAGATAGAGAGAGATATCGAGAGAGATATCGAGAGAGATATCGAGAGAGATATCGAGAGAGATATCGAGAGATATCGAGAGAGAGATATCGAGAGAGATATCGAGAGAGAGATATCGAGAGAGATATCGAGAGAGAGAGAGAGATATCGAGAGAGAGAGAGATATCGAGAGAGAGAGATATCGAGAGAGAGAGATATCGAGAGAGAGAGATATCGAGAGAGAGAGATGTCGAGAGAGAGAGATATCGAGAGAGAGAGATATCGAGAGAGATATCGAGAGAGATATCGAGAGAGATATCGGGAGAGATATCGGGAGAGATATCGGGAGAGATATCGAGATAGAGAAAGAGAGAGAGATAGAGAGAGAAAGAGAGAAAGAGAGAAAGAGAGAAAGAGAGAAAGAGAGATATCGAGAGAGAAAGAGAGAGATATCAAGAGAGATATCGAGAGAGATATCGAGAGAGAGAGATATCGAGAGAGAGAGATATCGAGAGAGATAGAGAGAAAGAGAGAGATATCGAGAGAGAGATATCGAGAGAGATAGAGAGAAAGAGAGAGATAGAGAGAGATATCGAGAGAGATCGAGAGATATCGAGAGAGAGAGAGATCGAGAGAGATATCGAGAGAGAGAGAGATCGAGAGAGAGATATCGAGAGAGAGATATCGAGAGAGAAAGAGAGAGAAAGAGAGAGATAGAGAGAGAAAGAGAGAGATAGAGAGAGATATCGAGAGAGAAAGAGAGAGATAGAGAGAGAAAGAGAGATATCGAGAGAGAAAGAGATATCGAGAGAGAGCGAGAGAGATATCGAGAGAGATATCGAGAGAGAGAGATATCGAGAGAGAGAGATATCGAGAGAGAGAGATATCGAGAGAGAGAGATATCGAGAGAGAGAGATATCGAGAGAGAGAGATATCGAGAGAGATATCGAGAGAGAGATATCGAAAGAGAGATATCGAAAGAGAGAGCGAGAGATCGAGAGAAAGAGCGAGAGATATCGAGAGAGAGAGATATCGAGAGAGAGAGATATCGAGAGAGAGAGATATCGAGAGAGAGAGATATCGAGAGAGAGAGATATCGAGAGAGAGATATCGAGAGAGAGATATCGAGAGAGAGATAGAGAGATATCGAGAGATCGAGAGATATCGAGAGAGAGATCGAGAGAGAAAGAGAGAGAAAGAGAGAGAAAGAGAGATATCGAGAGAGAAAGATATCGAGAGAGAAAGAGATATCGAGAGAGAAAGATATCGAGAGAGAAAGAGATATCGAGAGAGAGAGATATTGAGAGAGAGAGAGATAGAGAGAGAGAGAGAAAGATATCGAGAGATATCGAGAGAGATAGAGAGATATATCGAGAGAGAGATAGAGAGATATCGAGAGAGAAAGAGAGATATCGAGAGAAAGATATCGAGAAAGAGAGATATCGAGAGAGAGATATCGAGAGAGATATCGAGAGAGAGAGATATCGAGAGAGAGATATCGGAGAGAGAGATATCGAGAGAGAGAGAGATCGAGAGATATCGAGAGAGAGAG
The DNA here is from genome assembly GCA_963921515.1 of Calotriton arnoldi. NCBI lineage: Eukaryota > Metazoa > Chordata > Amphibia > Caudata > Salamandridae > Calotriton > Calotriton arnoldi. The sequence continues at coordinate 1,469,967 of CAWUFW010002078.1, forward strand.
AGATCGAGAGATATCTCGAGAGAGAGATATCGAGAGAGATCGAGAGAGAAAGAGAGAGATATCGAGAGAGATATCTCGAGAGAGAGAGATATCGAGAGAGAAAGAGAGAGAGAGAGATATCGAGAGATATCGAGAGAGAGAGATATCGAGAGAGAGAGATATCGAGAGAGAGAGATATCGAGAGAGAGAGATATCGAGAGAGCGAGATATCGAGAGAGAGATATATCGAGAGAGAGATATCGAGAGATATATCGAGAGAGAGAGATATCGAGAGAAAGAGAGAGAGAGATATCGAGAGAGAGAGATATCGAGAGAGAGAGATATCGAGAGAGAGATATATCGAGAGAGAGAGATATCGAGAGAGATATCGAGAGAGAGATATATCGAGAGAGAGAGATATCGAGAGAGAGAGATATCGAGAGAGAGATATCGAGAGAGATATATCGAGAGAGATATATCGAGAGAGAGAGATATCGAGAGAGAAAGAGAGAGAGAGATATCGAGAGAGAGAGATATCGAGAGAGATATCGAGAGAGATATCGAGAGATATCGAGAGAGATATATCGAGAGAGAGAGATATCGAGAGAGAGATATATCGAGAGAGAGATATCGAGAGAGATATATCGAGAGAGATATATCGAGAGAGATATATCGAGAGAGATATATCGAGAGAGAGAGAGAGATATATCGAGAGAGAGAGAGAGATATCGAGAGAGAGAGAGATATCGAGAGAGAAAAAGATATCGAGAGAGAAAGATATCGAGAGAGATATCGAGAGAGAGAGAGATATCGAGAGAGAGAGATATCGAGAGAGATATCGAGAGAGAGATCGAGAGAGAAAGAGAGAGATCGAGAGAGAAAGAGATATCGAGAGAGAAAGAGATAGAGAGAGAAAGAGAGATATCGAGAGAGAAAGAGATATCGAGAGAGAAAGAGAGATATCGAGAGAGAAAGAGATATCGAGAGAGAAAGAGATATCGAGAGAAAGAGCGAGAGATATCGAGAGAGAGATCGAGAGAGAAAGAGATATCGAGAGAGAAAGAGAGATATCGAGAGAGAAAGATAGAGAGAGAAAGAGAGATATCGAGAGAGAAAGAGAGATATCGAGAGAGAAAGAGAGAGATATCGAGAGAGAAAGAGAGAGATATCGAGAGAGAGATATCGAGAGAGAGAGATATCGAGAGAGAGAGATATCGAGAGAGAGAGATATCGAGAGAGAGAGAGAGATATCGAGAGAGAGAGATATCGAGAGAGAGAGATATCGAGAGAGAGAGATCGAGAGATCGAGAGATATCGAGAGAGAGAGATCGAGAGAGATATATCGAGAGAGATATATCGAGAGAGATATATCGAGAGAGATATATCGAGAGAGAGAGAGAGATATATCGAGAGAGAGAGAGAGATATCGAGAGAGAGAGAGAGATATCGAGAGAGAAAAAGATATCGAGAGAGAAAGATATCGAGGAGAGAGATCGAGAGATAGAGAGAGAGAGAGAAAGAAAGATATCGAGAGAGAGAGAGATATCGAGAGAGAGATATCGAGAGAAAGAGAGAGAGAGATATCGAGAGAGAGAGATATCGAGAGAGAGAGATATCGAGAGAGATATCGAGAGAGAGAGATATCGAGAGAGAGATCGAGAGAGAAAGAGATCGAGAGAGAAAGAGATCGAGAGAGAAAGAGATCGAGAGAGAAAGAGATCGAGAGAGAAAGAGATCGAGAGAGAAAGAGATCGAGAGAGAAAGAGATATCGAGAGAGAAAGAGATATCGAGAGAGAAAGAGATATCGAGAGAGAAAGAGATATCGAGAGAGAAAGAGATATCGAGAGAGAAAGAGATATCGAGAGAGAAAGAGATATCGAGAGAGAAAGAGATATCGAGAGAGAAAGAGATATCGAGAGAGAGAGATATCGAGAGAGAGAGATATCGAGAGAGAGAGATCGAGAGAGAGAGAGATAGAGAGAGATATCGAGAGAGAGATAGAGAGAGATATCGAGAGAGAGAGATCGAGAGATCGAGAGATAGAGAGAGATAGAAAGATATCGAGAGAGAAAGATATCAAGAGAGAAAGATAGAGAGAGAAAGAGAGATATCGAGAGAAAGAGCGAGAGATCGAGAGAGAGAGAGATATCGAGAGAAAGAGAGAGAGAGATATCGAGAGAGATATCGAGAGAGAGAGATATCGAGAGAGAGAGATATCGAGAGAGAAAGAGAGATCGAGAGAGAAAGAGATCGAGAGAGAAAGAGATCGAGAGAGAAAGATATCGAGAGAGAAAGATATCGAGGAGAGAAAGAGATATCGAGAGAGAAAGATATCGAGAGAGAAAGAGATATCGAGAGAGAGAGATATCGAGAGAGAGAGAGATCGAGAGAGAAAGAGAGATCGAGAGAGAAAGAGAGATATCGAGAGAGAAAGAGAGATCGAGAGAGAAAGAGAGATCGAGAGAGAAAGAGAGAGATCGAGAGAGAAAGAGAGAGATCGAGAGAGAAAGAGAGATATCGAGAGAGAAAGAGAGATATCGAGAGAGAAAGAGAGATTGAGAGAGAAAGAGAGAGATCGAGAGAGAAAGAGAGATCGAGAGAGAAAGAGAGAGATCGAGAGAGATCGAGAGAGATAGAGAGAGAAAGAGAGAGATATCGAGAGAGAGATATCGAGAGAGAGAGATATCGAGAGAGAGAGAGAAAGATAGAGAGATATCGAGAGAGATATCGAGAGATATCGAGAGAGATATCGAGAGAGAAAGAGAGATATCGAGAGAAAGATATCGAGAAAGAGAGATATCGAGAGAGAGAGATATCGAGAGAGAGAGATATCGAGAGAGAGAAAGAGAGATAGAGAGAGAGAAAGAGAGATATCGAGAGAGATAGAGAGAAAGAGAGAGATCGAGAGAAAGAGAGAGAGATAGAGAGATATCGAGCGAAAGAGATAGAGAGATATCGAGAGAGAGATATCGAGAGAGAGAGATATCGAGAGAGAGATATCGAGAGAGAGAGAGAAAGAGAGAGAGAGAAAGATATCGAGAGAGAGAGAGAAAGAGAGAGAGAGAAAGATATCGAGAGAGAGAGAGAAAGATATCGAGAGAGATATCGAGAGAGAGAGATATCGAGAGAGATATCGAGAGAGATATCGAGAGAGAGATATCGAGAGAGAGAGATATCGAGAGAGAGATATCGAGAGAGAGATATCGAGAGAGAGAGATATCGAGAGAGAGAGATATCGAGAGATATCGAGAGAAAGAGAGATATCGAGAGAAAGAGAGATATCGAGAGAAATAGAGAGAGAAAGAGAGATATCGAGAGAGAAAGAGAGAGATAGAGAGAAAGAGAGAGAGAGAAAGAGAGAGAGATAGAGAGAAAGAGATAGAGAGAAAGAGAGAGAGATATCGAGAGAAAGAGATAGAGAGAAAGAGAGAGAGATATCGAGAGAAAGAGAAAGAGATAGAGATAGAGAGAGAGAGAGATATCGAGAGAGAGAGAGAAAGAGAGATATCGAGAGAGATCGAGAGAGATCGAGAGAGATCGAGAGAGATCGAGAGAGATCGAGAGATATCGAGAGATATCGAGAGAGATCGAGAGAGATCGAGAGAGATCGAGAGAGATCGAGAGAGAGACACTCTTACACTGTAGAGGTACAGGGCTCATGCACCTGTACCCTCACCACTGGTATAGTGCACCCAGCTAGAGGGGTGGCTGACCTATGCCAGGGCAGTGGGTTGTAGGCATGGCACAGGTTCTGCTCCAAAACATGCAGCCTGCAAAATATATATATATATGTACAGGGTCTCTACAGGTGGCACAACAAGTGCTGCAGCCCTTAGAGGCCTTCCCTGGCCACAGTACCCATGGTACTTTTCGCAAGGGACTGACATGTGGCCAGAGCGGTGCCAATTGGGGGTACAAGGTACAGTTTTGGGAAAGAACCCAGGCCCTGGGAACCCGATTGGCAGGGGCACATCAAGTCAAAGTGCATCAGTAGTCTGGCAAAAAGTGGGGGGGTTACTGCAACAGAAACCCAGCTTCCTACAGGGGTCTCCCCATCTTCAAGATGGCGAGGACTAAAAGATGTGCTTCACCTCGCCTCCCCAACCTTAGGGGTGGAGTTGGCAGAGGTGGACACACCTACTATTCTTTTAAGTTTTCCCACCGGTTTTCCGGTCCAAAGTTGGGTATAAACCGGGGGGGGGCTGCCATCTGCTGCTAGCAGCAGAGGCTGGGGGTCGCATTACAAAGGCGGCAGGCCTTTGAAGTTTCCCTCTAGAGCACTGTGCCCATCCTGTGGGAGGAGACGTGACAGCTCCGCCCAGGATGTATATTGTTTCTGGTCCCAGGGAGCAGAGCTGTCGACCCAGGGGTCCAGAAACATGTCTGGTGGTGGCAGGCTGCCTACAGACAGTCTGTGGTCACACCAGAGTTGGTAGGTTTTCAGGGGGCACACCTCTGGGGTGCCCTCAGGGTACATGGTTCAATAAAACCCACACAGGCATCAGTGTGGGTTTGAGAGGAGTAGTTTGGCACCAAACACTCCTGGGTTCAGAAAGTCATCATGGTTCTGGGAACTCGAGCTGTAGAGTTTCCAGCCCGTAGAGTTTCCAGCCCATGTACTCTCTACGGCTTCCCTGGCACCTGCAATATCTAAGAATGGACTTGGATATTGTAGGAGCACATCTGCTCATGCAGATATGCCCTTACCTGTGGTATAGCGCACCCTGCCTTAGGGCTGCAAGAGGGGGTGACTTACCTATACCTTAGGCAGTGCTAATTGGCATGGCACACAGGCAGTGTGCCATGTTGACTTAGTCGCTTTGTCTGCACCAGGCCAAGCATGCTGCAGTGGTAGTATGCCCGGCCTCGGTGAGGGGTCCCTAGACTACCCTCTTCAGTCCCAATGCCCTAAGTACCCAGGTACCATTTACTAGGGAGTTACAGGGGGCCTAAAGGGCCAATTTTGGAATTGTTTTTAGGGAGAAAGCACTGGCACAGGGGACCTGGTTGGCAGGGACCTTGTGCAGTATAATCAAAACCACATCAATGTCTAGGCATAAAGTAGGGGCTAACCATGTCAAAAGAGGCACTTTCTCACACTGCGCAAAACAGCCGCTCCTGCCAACTAACGGAAACCAGTGGAAACTATGTCCATAGCACAATTGATGCTTTCGGAGGCTGTGAACTCCCCTAAATGTAATATCTTTCTTGCCTCTGATTTCCGATCTTCGGGCACAAGGTCTAACAAAGCGCCTATATCAGACCACATTTGTCTATCGTAGTGGCCTAAAATAGCTAGGAAATTACCCGCACGAATAGACAGGGCAGACATTGAGGAGAAACGTTTACCAATGTTATCCCATCACCTGCTGTCCTTATCGGGAGGTGCTGAGACTGGAGTGGTGGGATTTTTGGAACGGCGCTATGTCGCTTGAGAGACCAGGGAATCAATCAGCCTTGGGGTGTCCTACGAGGCAGGCAGGGGAGTCATCAGGGGCTTTGCACTTTTTATCAATACGGGGCACCACAGCCGCCACGGAAACCGGAGTTTTCATTAATTTGAGGCACTCTTCCCAAATGTGATCCACTATAGGGATAGCTCGAAATGACTTGCACACCTGTTCTTTAAAATCATACAAGAAACAAATCGGATTGCTTCACAGACATGGGTAGCTCAAAGCGTGCAGCAGCCCTTTCCATCAAATTGTAGAAACCCCCCATGTCCTCAGGAGGGGAATCTGAAGGGTGCATTGTTGGTGGTGATGGAATTGGTATTACATAATCGTCAGACTCATCGTGAGGCGGATGGGTGTTATGAATCTCACCCGCTTCCAAGTCATTGTCAGAAGATTATGATGATGATGGATCATCTCTGGGAGGCACAGGGATAACAGAAGCAGGTGTCATCCTTGGCACTGGAGAAGGTGGCATAAGTTGAGTGGATGGAATAGGTGGCGGCGGAGGTGGTGGTGGTGTTTGAGGGTCTTGTGCAGGATCTGGGAACCTTCTGCGATAATCTTGTAGCAACACCTGCAAGTCTTGCACCAAAGAAAAGGGTACTTGTACTTGCGATGGAGGAGGTGGATGTTCTGGAAAGTAGGAATAATGGAGTCTAGGATTATAATAATGTCCATAATAAGATTCCTCTTCGTCATCCTCGTCCTGATATTTGACCTGCAATTCAGATGGGCTACGCTCAACCCCAAAAGGCCTCTAAACTTCTGAATTATCCAACTCATCGAGTAGATGGCGCGGAGGAAAGGGAGGCACTTAGCTGCGGGAAGTGTCATGAGGCTTCAGAATAGCTTTTGAAGCTTGCATCCCCGGAGTCATCAACTACATTAATGATGAAGGAATGAGAGATGAAGGTTCCATGAACGGCGGCGTAGACGGCTTAGTCGATGAGGCATCTGGTGATGACTGTTTCGCCGACTGCTTTGTCGACGATGGCTTCGAGGACGATGAGAGCTTAGTTGACGGAGGGGCCGTCGACGAGTCCATCGTCGACGGTAATGGCTACGTCTATGGCAGGATCGCCGAAGGTGGAGCTAACTTTGCAGTCATCGACGAGATGTTAGTCGACAGAATGGGTGCAGTAACTACTGAAGTAGTCTGTCACCGACGGCGCAGAGGAGGAAACTGTGATGATCGTTGTTGTAGTGCTAGTCGACAACAGACGTCAATGAGTGGATTTTTGTCGACAGGACCTTCTGTATCTTAGATTTTGACGTCGCCGGCTCTGAAGAGGTGAGTGCTTTGAAGAGTAGGCAGCAGGGGTCGTAGGCTCCAAGGAAGCGCTTTTTGAGGAGATTGTTTTCTCCTTTTTCTCAATTATTTTGATAAGTCGTGAACTTTTCTGCTGCCTTCAGAGGTTACCTGGTCATGGGACCTGTCCCTTTTCTGAGGCTTAGTAAAAGAGTCGCTAACTTCATCTGAAGAGGCAGTTTTTGACCTATGGCGTCATAACAGGAGCTTTGCTTCTCTGTCTCGCAGCGTTTTGGAAGAAAAAGTGCAACATATTCTGCAGTCCCTCACAGAATGAGGAGGATCAAGGCAATAGATGCATTCTTTATGTCGGTCGTCCACATATAATCTCTTCTTCCCACAAGATTTGCAGGAGCTGAAGAGTCCCTTTTAAGAAGAACAATACATTCTTACATTTTTAGAACAGCTGAGGTGTAGAAAAAACTGAGCAGAGGTCAGGGAGACTCCCTTCCACAACATATAATAGAAAATCTAAGGAAAACAGTCTCTGTTGAGAAGGTTCTAGAGGGTGCTGTTGTCTGATTGGTCATAGCTCAAGTTTGGCTCTTTTTAAAAAGGACATAGATATGACTGCTAAACTAACCTTCTATTGCCATTATAGTCTATTATACAACTACTTACTGCTTTGTTACTGTACCGTGGAACTTCGACAACAGGTAATGATTCAAGCACGTGATTCTATGAAAGTTCCAATGCTGGATAACTAGACACACCTCTGTTTTAGGCAAGGTCTCCAACAGGAACTAGTTTTCTTCCTCTGACGTGCAGTGTCACTTTGCAGGGGTGTGCTGCTCTTTAAATAACATGAAGCTGTTGAGTCATCTGATAGTGAAGCCTTCACCAGGAGTGGCTCAAGGATGGTGCTGAGGGTCCACATTATATTCCTGACATGGATCTTGCCCATCATTTGGCAGTAGAGGATCATGGTAGGGCCCTGTGGACCAAACGGACTACCCTGGTCAGAGTAAGCGTGTGCAGAGTGTTACAGGGAAGAAGAAAGCAGTGGGGACTGTAGTGGAGGAGAAGCAGGGATTGATGGAGGTTAAAAAACAGGACTGGAGTATCTTGGTTTGAGTCTCTTTGGTATGTGGAATGAATGCAATTCCTCAGTAAAACCCTGTTCAAAAGTCAGCTTCCTTTTCAGAGCTGTTGAGTCTGGTTCTTGTAGTAGAGGGCGAGCTAAGCTTGTCAGACTGAGGATGAATATAAATCATCTTCGGTCTGACATAAGGCTGTTCAAGGAGAGCAATGGCTGGTGTCATACAACTTGCCAGTGTGGATGGCACTGAGATGTGTTTCGCTGTCTACTTTGGTGCCAAAGGTATTGGCTCAATGGATCGGAGCCCAAGAGGCATGGCTTGGTTTAGAGGCTCGGAGCTTTTCACTTGAGACTTCCCAGGAGCCAAAAAGGGCTCTCACTACCGAGCAAGTCCTGGGCCAGCGGCAAGAGTCGACTGTCAAAGCCTTTTCAGGGTCGAAGCTAGGCTCCCTTGAGAGCAGTGCTGGTCTTGAAAGCAGTGCTGGTCTTGAAAGGACTCTAATCAGGGTCTAAAAATGGAGGGTCGATCCTCAGATGACACGTGAAGTGCTGGTGTCTTCAGAGCAATCTGTGTCCTGCATGCCACAGGACCTAAGACGACTGCCAGTGGCGCAAACAATCTAGTTCAAGGCCCCTTGTCTGATGCAGAGCCTTATATAATACAATACCAACCATACTCTGCAGCAAAGTGAATCTGTGCAGACCAGACAGGACCCTACGCTAATGCTCCTCATTGTTGGAGGGAGTACAAGTTTCAATTGTGAAAGATCGGAGACAGAGCCGTGCTGGGCAGCAAGATATGGAACAAACTGCTCAAAGAATCGTCAGAACATCAATAACTTTAATTATTAATGGGCACTCAAAAATTATACTGGTCTAGTTAATTTCTTTATTTTGTTTTCTTTAATGCACGAGTTCCTACTGTCAAGTTGATTATGTGCAAGTGTGCATATTATGATCTGGTTACATACAGGAGTAGATCATTTTTCAGTTAAAAAAGGTCAAAAACATGAATATTATAGCAAACATTGATTAAAGAAATTTCTACCTGCTCATCTACATAATCATCAATTCGTTTCTGGCATTCATGCCATTGTTCAGCAACTTGACCCATCTCCAGTTCCAATTGATGATACCTTTGTAACAAGGTAGTATACATATCTTCACTATAAGAGTCATGTGAAGTTGTTCCAAGCCTGCAATAAAAATATATGTAAAGTAATAAGTAATGTATAACATCTAACTAAGCCCAAAGAGCCGCAACGTTTGCTTGGCCATTAAATGATCAACAACATATTAATTGGAACATTTTGAGGAGTTATGTTTTCCATCACATACCTACGTTTAAAACTCTAGGTACATCTGCAGGTTAGAGAGCAAAATCAAAGTAATAGTCTAGTTCACAAAAAGGGGAAAATACATTATATATATCACACCAATGCATCACTCCACCATCAAACCACCTACATGCAGACTACTACACCCTAGCATGGGTTAACAGAACAATATGTGGAGTAGAGGTAGTGTTAAACTTCCTCTACATCTTAAGTAAAGAAACTATTTCACCAGCATCAAGTGTAAGTACTAAAAACGAACAGCCATTTCACACCACTGTTAAAAGCAGAGTTGGGTCTAGCATCAACAGAAATTTTAACTATTGCAATGTCATCTACCTAAACCTCTCTCAGACACCAATCACCAGATCGCAAAAAAATAAGACTGTAGGACTAGATGACTAGACCTATAAACAAAAAAGAAAACCAAGTACTTCCAAACGGAGACTGTGTCGTCCGTAAAAACATTTTGCCAGAATTGACAAAAGCCAGTAGGTCTGGTGTTGGCTGCCAGCCCTTGGCTTTGCCAATGTTAGATTTTTCAATGTTTTTGTACATCTTTAATACAGAAATACTCAAAAATGACTTATACAGGGGGGCATTGCCGACAGTCAACCGAGATGGCCACATCTTGAAGGGGCTCAGGCGGCTAGCCGTGTAAATACCCATAAATCTATTAATTTATCCGTTTTCCGCACTACCCTGCAGCAGAGGGTGACCCAGCAACGTTTCTGGCGTAACGAAAGGACCGTTGATTATGGATTTCGTCCACCTGGCTAGAAGAGAGCGATACGGCTGCAACCGCGAGGCACGACCTAGCCCAACAGAGATCCGGGTAGAAAGAAAGTCGGGGTGGTCGAGGGGAGAACTAGCACCAACCCACCGGCAGCGAGAGGCGGCCGCTGACTGAGTGAGGAAGAGAGGCAAGAGGCAGTGCACCCATCCAGAACCAACGAAGGTGAGGCAGCGTGGCACAATCCCCGGGGCGAGGAGAGAACACTGTGGCCGCACCGTGTGGCACAGGCTGGTCGGATGGAGGTTCGCTCCACCAGAGTCGGCGCGGCCACCTGAACACGTAAGGGAGAGGCAAGGGGCCGGGCACCTGACCAACAACTGTAGAAGAGCGGCGGTGAAGCCAAGAACCACAGCAAAATCGAAACCGGCTAGCACCATGAGGGCGGATGTGGTCCGGAACGGAGGAGAGGTCTTGTGGCTGGGAGACCCGTTAGAGGAGAGACTGCATAGGCCCACACCTGAGGGATTAAAGAGCAGATGGACCAGAGGAGCGAAGCCCCCCGCTGGGCGAAGGCAACGCATGCGAAACCGGAGACAACCTCCCCCAGCGGTGAATACTGAAGGAAGAGGACCAAACCCAGACCTCGATAACCAAGAGAGGGGTTTGAATGGGCCCAGAGGCCGGTCTAAACCGGGGGCCATATAGGGACTCCCAGCTGAATAGAGGATGCGACTCCACCCGGGCCAGTGGTGCCCCCCACGCAGAAGATGGAATAGAAAGCTTGCCCCCCCCCACCCCACGGGGTTTTTAATATCTTATTTTGTACTTCTGGTTTGAAACCTGACATTCTTAGCCAGGCGTGCCTTCTCTCAGTGACCCCGATCATCATCTGTCTGCCAGATGTTTCTGCTGCATCTAGGGACGATTTTAAACATGTGTTCGCCATGTTCTTCCCTTCTTCCACTACGTGGCTTGCCCTTCTTTGGAATTGGTCTGGCAGATGTTTTAGTAGTTCACCTACTTCTTCCCAGTGTTGATATGCATGTCTATTAATTAATGCATTTGAATTTGCGAAGCGCCACTGAATTGCCGCACTTCGTTCCACCTTTCTCCCCATGAGATCCATTCTCTTGCTCGGTTTGTCTGGTGGTGGCCCCATATTAGTAGGTACATTAGCTCTCTTCCTAGCCGTGGAAGTTATCATAGAATCAGCTGGCACTGAACCCCTGATATACATAGGATCCTTTGAGGAATGTTTGTATTTTCTCTCACCCCTTGGTGTTACAGCCTTGCATGTAGCAGGTTCTTTAAAGGCTTCCTTACCCTGGTCCAGCACACTTGGTAGCATGGGAAGGAATTGACTCCTTGTTTGTGTAGACAGCAAGGTCTCTAGGAGAAAACAGGATTGCCGTTTTTCCTCCTCTAACTGCACTCCAAAAGTGTCTGCAGCCTTCTTTATCACCTGATTGTACATCCTAATGTCATCTGGTGGTGAGGGCCTCGAGGGGAATGAGTCTACCCCTTCTTCTGGTGATTCGGCGTCGAGATCTTGCCACTGCATGTCTTGCGCCTCCGAGGTTGCCGAACTGGGATAGGTTTGATCCTCTTCCTCTCCTTCGGCTTCGAAGTAGTACTCTTCTTCCTCCTCTTCCTCGACCGGTTCTGGCGTTGTCAGCAGCTCTAGTTCTTCAACGTCTTTTTCGGCTTCGGCCGAAATTTTCGGCGGAATCTTGAATGGTTTCATTTTCTCGTCAAAAACCTTCTTGCGTTGCAAGATACTCGCTATTTCGGCTTCGAGCCTTTCCTTTTTTGTTTTCCAACTCTGAAGCGTGTTTTTCGGCATCGAGATTTTCTGCCTTTCTTTTGGAGTCTGTCGACATCAAAGCTTGTTTAACCCTTTCTTTTTTCGACGTCGAAGAGTACTTTTCGTGACTGCTCTTCGACGACTTTGTCTTTTCTAGGGTTTTCGCCGTCTGGGAGTCCTTGTCAAAGGAACCGACGGACTGTTTGTCCTTGGACGCACTTGCGGTCGTCGAATGTTTCGACGCCAAGGCTCCTTTCCAGTACTTGGAGTCACTCTTTCGTGGGTCGGCTGACTGTTTGGGGGTCGATGCTTCTCTTACCTCCTTCGGAGTTTTCTTTTCGACGACGACTGGGACGTGCACGTCCTCTTCGCCTTCAGGTCCTTCGGCGACATTGTCCTCTTCTTCGCTGGAGAGGCCCAGGTCTCGAAGCGACGGAGGTGGTCCTTGACCCTGCATGTTGTAATTTGCTCTTCTCTGCCTCTCTCTCACCCTTAAAGTCTTCGGGGTGAACGCCGAGCATGCGTTACAATCTTCGCTGGTCCAGCGGCAGGCAAAGGTTACAGACCGGATGCTGATCCTTCTGTGCGTACATGTGGTGACAATTGTCGCAGAACTTGAATGGTGTCTTGTCCATTACCGCGCACAGGGAGCCCCCTGTATGCGCATTCTCCGTAGGACGTCGAAGCTTTGGTCTTTCTCTTCGCTATGTCCCGGTTCACCGACTCGAAGGCTGGTGCGACAATAAAGTTCTTTTCTTGGTGTTTTTATTTTTCGTCAATTCTTCTCTCCAAACTTCTGGAGCTCCTTTCCATATCGATCCAGACCCAACGGCAGGAAAAAAGAATCTGAAGATGGCGACCAAAGGTGGGAGCTTCCGGAGGAAGCACGTCGACGTCACAGAAGGACACCAAATGGTGGTATGTCGACGCCCACCGGCCACGAAAAAAAAAAAAAAAAAAGAAGAAATACTACAATTCTAGACCCAACCACTAGATGGCGGAATAATGCACAGCATAGTGAATCCAGAAAAGATTCACGCTGCAAAACCTGGGTTCTCGCGTCAAGATCACCGAAGACTCCATAGCCACACTCCAAGCCACTGCCAAAAACACTTGAGGTAGAAGTCAAGGTATTGTAAACTACTACTGCCACGCACGCACGCAGGAACAACGTCAGGATTTTGGGAGTGCCGGAGCAAGCGGAGGGCCCGACAATGGACCTTTTCGTTGAGGATCCAATTGTGAAACACCTGCATGCGCGTGGTCTCTTCAACTCTTCTCGGTGGAACGGGCCCACCAAGTCCCAGGGGACCAGCCACGACCTGGGGCACCCCCTCGACCTTTAGTGATGCGAATCTTTAACTATAGAGACAGAGACGTCATACTACAGACGGCCCAATCTGCCCCGTCACTCAAACTGGAAAATGCCAGTCACATTTTTCCCGAATTTCACTATTAAAGTTCAGATATTGCTACGCTCCTTCCTCGAGGTCAAGAAGGCTCTACGTGATAGATTATTAAAATATGCGATGCTATTCCCAGCTAAACTCAGAGTGGCAGCGGAGGGAAAGACGTGGCTTTTTCAGACCCCTGAGGAGGCCTGGGACCAGCTGGATGGCTGGCAGGGAACCAGCGATTTCGTACCAATTGTCAGAAGAGCAGCAAAGAGCAATGACTAAGAGGACAACAACAGAATCGGGAGGCACAAGAAACCGAGAAGGAAACATCCAGAACTGTGACGCCGTAGGAGACCCAAACTCAGGTCGGATAGGACTCAAACATTTCATGGAACTTTCATGCCTCGAAGGCCTTAATATAGACCAGACGAAACTCATTGACACTAACTCGGAACTTGTCCATCTGGCTCTCTGGTATCCGATCAGCTGAGGGATTGAGGTGACTGAGCGGCGGTCACCTCCCCTTCCCTGGGTCGGGTCATCGACCCAGCGAAGAGATGCGGGGGCTGCCTGTGTACTGGCAGTGCGGTAAAGAATTAACATGCTTAAGTGGGGAGGTACGGAGTGCAGACACCCCGGTGGGGTCACGTTCCCCTGCAATGGGATATAGGGGATGGGGTACACAGGCACTATGCAATGTTGGGGAGGGGGTCAGTTTTGAGTCCAAAATGCAGGGGGAGGCGGAATATTTGCTTAAGTTGTTTATATGTGTATGTGCGAATTACAGTAGAGAAAGTAAGAATTCCCCTTGGAGACCCAATATCGGACACACTCATTCACAGACTCACTTAAAATTGCTATTCACAGTACATAAAATCAACATATGAAATGGAATGGAACCTGCCCCACAAACTTGTATGCCACCAATATAGAGATATAACATCAAAGGCTTTTTAATTTTTTTAAAAAGGCACATCATGAAAAAACACCATTAGTTACTTCTTGTGACCAAAACATTAAAAAGTTATAAAATTCATATATAACATGCAATATACAATATAAAAACAATGTGTACAATATAAAAACGCTAATCAGAGTATATACAGAAGGGATAGAAGAAAATCCTAACGGGGAACCCTTTTTGCACAGTTAAAAAAAAAAAAAGGCTGTTGCATTAACTGATCCAATAATTCACATCAAGTTCATATCCTGATGAATGTGCAATTCCATTCATTCCAGTGATTCCTTGTGGTCAGATTCAGGAGTGCTCTAGTATAATAACTATGTGCGAATTACAGCAACTATTTTATGCGGTTAGGCAACGCAAATTAGTGCAGACCTCGCTTGGGCTCAGGGGCAGAGGTAGATGTGTCCATTCACCCCCCCTGCCACGAAGCTGGACACCCGGCTGAGACAACGAAGTGCTCAATATAAGACCCAATGAATACCACACAGGTATCTTTCAGTTTTAAAATCCTTTCGTGGAATGTCGATGGTTTGGGGGACAAAATCAAACAGGGAGTGGTGACACAATACTTAAAGCAGCACTCACCTGATATAGTCATTATCCAGGAAACGCATCTGCAAGGAACGACTTACTGCGCATTGAATAGGCGGGGTTACAAATTGGTGGCACAGGCAGGCTATTCTAGAGGCTCTAGGGGGGGGTGGGTATCCTGCTCTGCAACTCCTTTCCATTCACTAAACATATCACGCACGACTCTCCCGGGCGCTCTGTGGCTATCCCAGGGCCCTGGGAAGGCCGCTTATTTAACATTATCTCCCTCTACATACCTACACCGCTTCCCGCCGTTCCCCTCCCCGCCTTTCCGGTCGAGGTAGGAGATAGTGCGGGCAAACTACTGGCGTGGTTAGATAAAAGGGAAGCAGCATCGAAATGGGTATTTGAAGTTGTCATGGAGGAAGGAGCTCCAGTCAGAGACAGGCAAGGTATTGCCAACAGGTTTGTGGTGTATTATACGAAGCTATACACTCCGTCGGCACGGGCCACCGCCGGTGAAGCACAGGACTTATTAGCCACCCTTAAAATGCCAATCCTTAACAACAACTGACAGAGATAAACTAGAAGTGAATCTCACTGACAGTGTGGTGGCTCATGCCATTCGGTCATTAAATACTGGGAAAGCAATGGGTCCAAAGGGCCTCCCGATCGAACTGTATAAACTAACAGTATCCAAGATTGCCCCCTATTTCGTGAAGCTGTTTCAGGAGAGTTTGGAGGTTGGGAGGCTACCAGAAGCTTGCTAACAAACGTTAATACATAATGCAGGAAAACCACCAGAATGATGCACGTCTTATAGGCCGATCTCCCTGCTGAATGCAGAGGTCAGATCTTGGCCAAATTGTTAGCAACTCGATTGACCCAAGTGATGGGTACACTGATACATCCCAATCAGTCAGGCTTTATGTCTGGTAGGAATACCGCAGTTAATTTGAGACGCCTGCACGGAGTGTTGGGAAGGGCAGAGTATGTTCAAGAAGATGCCATGGTGGTGTCGTTGGATGCTAGAATGGCTTTCGATATGATAAAATGGCCCTTTCTGTTCGTAGTCCTGGAGAGTCAGGGGTTCGGGCCCAAGTTTTTAGTATGGACACATCTTTTATATATGGACCCCCTAGCACAAGTGACAGTGAATGGAAGTAGATTGGCGGTCTTTAAGTTGCAAAGGGGCACGAGACAAGTTTGCCTCCTCTCCCCGCTGATCTTTGCCTTAGTTTTGGAACCTCTGGCAATATGGATTCAGGGAGACCCGCTGATCAGGGGGCTAAAATGGTCCGACAACTGGGAGGATAGGATGTCCCTATATGCAGACGACATGCTCCTTAACGTGGCAAGCCCTTATCCCACACTGCACAGGATACTCCATATCTGTATACCAACAATATTCATGTTATAGCATAAATTGGGATAAATCACTGGTATACGTCCTTCATGGCAAGGCGCTGCAACGCCCTAGGTCTTGTACAGCACGGGTGGTGAAAGAGGGATTCCAAGGTCTAGATATATATGTTTTTTTTGTTTTTTTTTACCAAGGACCCTACGGTTTTCCATGAATGCAATTTAGAACCCCCCACCCCCCTGCGACGACTCCAAGAAGATGTACAGCACTGAAGGACTCTACCCCGGTCACTGTTGGGAAAGGCATCCCTCTATAAAATGATGGCATTACCTCGTTTTTTATGCATCCTCCATAATGCACCATACCTAATCCCACCTACATATTTTCGAGCAGTAGAAGCGGTGGTGCAAACATTTCTTTGGAATTGGGGGGACCCCCGAGAATAGCTTTACAAAAACGGACGAGGAGCTGGTGTGAAGGGGGGATTGCACTCCCTGCACTTCAGTACTATTACTGGGCAGCACAACTCACAGTAGTTAACCACCTGGTCCATCTACCAATGGACGAGCCCGCCTCCAGAATGGACAAGCAAAATATGCTACCAGGGGGTTACCTCAGAGTCATTTATGGAGGGAAACAAGGCACCGTCGTTTGCCCCATCTTCAGTGACCGTCAAAACCTGGCAAACGGCAACAGTGGCACTGGGATGGCGCAGTAAGATTACTCGAGCCGCAGCGCTGTAGAACACAGCACAGCTGGGCCTTCTAGCGAAACACCAGGGATTTGATAAATGGGACCTTATAGGCCTCTCGCGTGTTGGAGATCTATGGGATAATGGGAGGTAAAATCCTTTGCTGATCTTCACGGAGAATATAAGTTAGCACCCGCAGAAACCTTTAGCTACCTCCAGATACGACACGCGCTGAAGAGGGCCATTCCGAAAGGGGCAGACCTCCCTGAATCCTCCCTGTTGTAAGATAGACTACTGGATGATTTTATGCAGGGAAAAGCAATATCCTTAACTTATTGGAAAATATTGTATAACTCCCCAGACACCCTGGCGAGGGTATGTGATAAGTGGGTGGGAGACCTGGGGCAATTGGAAGATGACGAGTGGCCAGAGGCAATGGCGTCCCCTAGAGAGGTGGCCATACGCTCCCATTTTAGGCTGGTGCAACTAAAAATTCTGCATAGGACATATTACGCATGCACAACACTGGTTAAAATGGGTAGACCCGACTCACCACAACGTCCCAAGGGCTGTGGTCGCGAGGGCACATTTTTTCACATCTGGTAGGATTGTCGGGTGATTCTGGAGTATTGGATGGCAGTGATATCCTGTAGGACGGCATTGTGTAAAGAAACTATAGAGGCCTCGCCTCAATGGTGCCTATTGAATATTTGGAAGATAACAAACTTAACAGCAGGGGAACAACTATGGGTCACACTAGGACTCATGGCGGCTAAGCTTAACATAGCCAGGGAATGGAGGACTGTCTCAGGGTCTACACAGAGATTGGAAGGTAGATATTGATTGATGCATGCAAGCAAAAAGGATGATAGAGGATGCCCACATAAATGGACAAAGGTCTGGGAGAGTTGGAATGAAGGTAGGAAAATGCGTTGCGCACCCGTTAGCAGAATTACTTAGTTGGAAGAGGACTAAATGCGAATCCGGGAAAGCTCGCCTCAAGAGACTGAGTGGAAGGTGATGAGCAATTTGAACAATAAGCGGGATGCAAATGTCCTGACGATTGCTACGTTGTACCATGCAATGCCAAATGCTTAATGTAACGGCCAGAACTGTCATGTGTTTTCTATTGCAATAAAAAGATATAATAAAAAATTACTTATACATACACACTTGCAGACAAGTGTCTTTAAATGCCCTTGTAATTAAGTTTAAACATTCAAATATGGCGGTCTTTCTCCATTGACGAAAAAAGATCACAAAAAATAGACTGTGAAAATGTGTTTTTCAAAAAGCACACAATGTTGCACAAGTCCCTGGCACAGAAGACGATTACTTTGTTTTTGCTGCAGCACAATGGTGTCACTCAAACACAGTCACTCGCATAAAGAAACCAATGGCTGAAGTGGACCCACTGCCCATGTAGTATAATGAAGTTAGCAGATTTTTTTTCTTCTGTAAAGTAAAACTGTTTTGTCTAAGACCATAGATAAAAATGAATAAAGAAATATTAATTTAATACTAAACAAAACCTTTACTTGGCCACTCAGTGAAGATTATCTATTTAAAGCCATTAGGATAAAACCTCTATGCTATTATAACTAGCAACCAAAGATGTTCAGGGAACCTCAGCAGCAGACGTTTTATCTGGAAATCACCCCACGTTCGTGACTGATCAAGCCACACCGCTTGCTCTCTCCAAGAACTGATTTCAAAATGAGATTTTCTTAATATTTTAGACCTATCCTGCTTCTTTGTGAATAGCAGACGGCCACAGCTAGCTCAACATGGGTTGCACTTACCACAAATTATACCAACATTCAGTACAACTATTAAACCAATTATCGAGGACTAGTACTTATCAGATGTCAACAACAAAAATAAACTCAAGTAACTAACATTCTATCATATTCATAAAATTACTATAGCAACTAAACACAATAAAATGATTAGAAACGAACAATTACAAGTGTTTATATTTATTATCAATGTGTCGCTGGAACGTCTCATGTGAGCAACTGGTATAGAAGTTACACTGCAAAAGCAACAAAGTAATGCTCCTGCAGAACAGTATTAGCACTATGGCTAAGGTCCTGGCAATTTCCAGGGCAGACATAGGGAAGGGCAAGATTTTAGACTAACAGAGCTCTTTCAC
This sequence comes from Calotriton arnoldi, assembly GCA_963921515.1. NCBI lineage: Eukaryota > Metazoa > Chordata > Amphibia > Caudata > Salamandridae > Calotriton > Calotriton arnoldi. The sequence continues at coordinate 1,488,729 of CAWUFW010002078.1, forward strand.
AACCTTTGCTCCCACAAAGGCAGTGTTACATGATGCAGACTGTTTCTATATGAGACCATAGATAGCTCCAGAAAGTGGGAACAATCTCATCAATACTGTGAGTGCTCCACTGGCTTAACGACTGCTTTTCTAGACAGCACATCTGAAATTACCAGGTTACCTTGCACAGAGTACAAAAAATAAAAAATCAATCCTGACCGAGCTCCACTGGCTTTCCTATAAACACGACTGTTGTCCAAGACAGTAAAAAAATCTCGGGGGATGCAAGAACCTCCATGAGCAGGAAAGCACACCAGAAAGTTCCAGATTTTTCAAATACTTTAGATGAAGGTTTCTAAGCTATGGCCCCGGTGGTGTGGAACAATTTGCACTAATGCTTTAAGAACAATGCTCAAACTTTCAATTTAGGGAGGAATTAAACAGATTGTTTTTGTATATTCCGTAGGTGTACTCTTTTTCTACAAAGCCCACAACAACATTCTTTCCTTGATAGTCACGATTCGCAACAGCTTTAGGATTCTTTTTTTTCGCACGCTTTATCGTTTTCTTCATGGGTATATAGATTCATATGCTGGGATAAATACAAAGATGTAAACAAACATAAGGTATACTGGGCGTCCATACAACTATTTTAAAGTAATCACTGCCAGTATTTGTAAACATATCAGCAACATATGTTCCAATATGCCTTTTCCTGTAGGCAGTAGGCAACTAACTCTTCTTCCCGCATTCGCATTCTTCAATGCTGCCATTTATTCTCCACATGGTCTATTCTTCTTTTAGATTTATCTAGTTTTTTTTTCCTCTTGGTTCCATCCTTACATTCATTACGTTGAGCCTGCAAGCAGCGAGCAAGTGCTGTTACTATGGTGACAATCTCATGTTTGGGGAAAAAAGAAAACTCCACTAAAAAGGGGTTTTTAGCCTGCCCATTACTTAGCATTCATTGACATCATAATCACTCTTCTTTGCCGCCTTCCAATTCGGCAGTGCTCGCAACACGTCACTTCCTGCATCACTTCTTTATCTTTGTGTGTAACATGGGCCACATACAGATTGATTTAACTTTATTAGTACCCTCTGCTACTCAAGCTGTGATTGATGTACTATTTCTTTTTTTGACATTATTAGCGCAAACCCAACCAGACGCCATTTGAGCGCTTATGGACTTATCACACAGAGGTGAAAGTCCTTTTTTTTTCTTTTTATATTCCCCGTGTGATGTTGTTTGCAAACTTATTATAATAATGACTTCAAACAACATGTCAAAGTATGTGCTAAAAGGGCAGAGTGGTTAATTTTTGTAATAGCTAATGCACGTAATTTTAAAAAAATAATGTGTTCTTCTCTGTGTTAGTTTTCCTCGCCCCTGTGCTTCTTCCTTCCGGCTGCTTCCTTGCGGCCTCCCTTGTGAGCAGCTCCACCAACCCCCTGCTGATCTTTACGTCCTGCCAACACCAAACCCATGTTCCATTACTTTCATCCACTCCCTATGTTTATTTTTGCAGTTTTATATAGCTGGAACGTGACCAGAGTTTTTTTTTTCAGGTACAGGATAATAGAGTTATTTGTCCAGAATAACAGGATGTTGAGTCGGAGCTGAGACTCCCATGGCTAAAAACAAAAATAAAGCCAATAGATCTTGCATTGGCGAGACCTACTGGCTTGGCACAGGATTGTTTTTAGCATGATACTTGTCAGTTCTTCACTTGTCTGTCAAGATGCACATATGGTGGTCTGCCATCTATTGGATCGGTCAATTTTCTCACTATCTCCAACCATTTTTCTATATCCTTTGTAACCTTCTCGCCACTTCTGGTGGTCTAGATAATGGTTTACTACCCTAATGCCTAATTCTCAAAATCCTATTTCAAAGCAACTTCGGGCAGCCAGGCTATAAACAATGTGTGGCTATAAGATGCTTAGCAAGGAAAATGGCCAGGGCCACTAATTTACATTTTATTCTATTTGATAAATGTGGGATGTTTCCTATAATTGGATATGCAGCTTACTAACTACTTGGGCCCAATAGATAGCTATAATCTTGTATAACATCCTATCCATGAAGCTAGCATTTGCGTAATGAAATATGCAACAATTACTTGCTCTCTTTTCATAAGTTTTGCTCAGTTTCGGGGCGGTTAGACAGGGTCTATGTAATACAATACACTGTACCAATATGAACCTGCCATTATTTGACACATTTCACAGGGCGGCAAGCCTATTCCCATTCGGCGTCTGAAAGAGGCTCTTGACTGTTAGTGTCTCTGTCTTAATTTAAGTGGCCCTCTAATCTTGTCTCTTTGTACAGATGTAAGCTCAACTTCACCCCTTTGCCCATCTGCAGCAGGACATCCATAGTTTTAGAATTTTCATGGATTTCCATGAAGGTGGCCCACAATTCTCCCTACTGTTATATATTACAAAAATTTACAAGCTTCCAATCAAAAATGTTGCACATATTTTTTCATATGTTAAATTTGCTGTTTTGATACAGGTTCCGGAGTGTTCTGCAGCCACTATTTTCCAACAGTCCATCAGCATGTGTGTACCTATTTTCTTGAACGGTTGTATAATCCAGGTCTTCATTTCTGAAGCACATGGCAGACTTCGCAGTAATTTTTTCACTATTCATTGCCACACCACCCCACCTTGTTTGATAGGGTAGGGGTAATCTGTGGCGACCACGTTTTCCCATAAGCAATTCTCCTGGTAATTCTAGGCCACATGTGAAGACCAGTAATTCTTTCTCACAGTGCTCACTATGCTTGAATCATCTCAACATATTTTGTAGCTGCATCATGTACAGGCATGTAGGGGAAGCCATCTCGTCCAGAGCAGAAGAATATTCCAGAATCTCACCTATTGTTCCAATCGCAACTTTACCAATTTTATATATTAGGTGCTTCTCATGTTTATGCGCTACCTGTATGCCCTAATATCTCACTATCTATTTCCCATCTGAGCAGCAGAATGTGTACGCCTTGCAGTTCAATTTAGTGAGTCCACCCATTGTATTTCTGGAATCTCTGGGACTTTATGTAATTTGCACGGACAACTTGCATCTCATGTAAGTCATTTAGTCAACACAAGCGAACTGGTGTTGACTATCTTGCAGGTACACCATTGTTTGATCCACTTCCACTTGCTCAGTTTATCACCTTCACTCACTGCATTTTAATAAATAACATTAAATAGAACGTTTGTAAGTTTCCATTTAATGTGTCACAAGCATCATTTGATGTAACCCCGATACACCATTTCTATTAGATGCTCAGACAACAATTCCATATGAATACAAACATAATCTGCATGATTTTCCTTTTCAATGTCTGGAGTTAAGTCAACGATATATAAAAGATCAATTAAGGAGTTTTACCGTACTATCAGACTTTCATTAGTTTGTTTTATGATCTTACTAATAGCACAGATATATCACAATAGAATATTACCTCACTTGCGATATCAATGTTGGCAAACTGTTCTGCAGAAGTGGCTCAGAAAAGACCAGATTTTCAAAAAGGTGCTTGTTGTGCAATTCCCACGTCACCTGAAATTTCTTCAAATGTTCGTTTTCCTATTTACAGTAGAAAAAACAAAAATTAGAAAGCGAATAAAACAATTGACTTCTTTTCAGATAGTGCATCTCAGAAGCAGTTTGAAATTAGTAAAACGGATCACTTACATAGTCTGTACCAGTCAGAAAATGTTATAACACTAATCCAAACAATGACAACACATTAGCTAGCAATATGCTTCCTAATACATGCAA
>CAWUFW010002078.1:1515000-1520000 GCA_963921515.1 Calotriton arnoldi
TGTTCAACGGTACTCTGTTCCGGCAGGTGACCGGGACAGCCATGGGATCGTGTTTCGCGAATCTTTTTATGGGACACTGGGAGGAGAGCATTCTGGCTCACCCAGCTCTTCAATCTGATTTTGAACATGTGTCGATGTGGCTTCGCTACATCGACGACTTGTTCATCATTTGGAGAGGGTCTGAAGATGAGGCACGTGAGTTTATCAAGAAACTCAATGTGAATGATCAGAATATCACTTTGAGTGGTAACATCAGCAGGTCTGAGGTTGAGTATCTCGATGTCAAACTGGAAGTCAAACAGAAGATAGTACACACATCTCTGTTTAGGAAATCTACCGCTGGCAATAGTGTTTTACATGCCCTCAGCAGTCATCCCGAGACCCTCAAATGGAGTATCCCCTATGGGGAACTGCTGAGGGCTAAAAGGAATTGTAACACTGATGAAGCATACCAGCTGGAAAGTACCAACATTGTAAAGCGCTTCAGAGAGAGGTTACCCTAAATGGGTGCTGAAGAGAGCATGTGAGAGAGCGGGGTTGGTAGATAGAACATCGACCATTTCGGACGAACCAGAGAACGATGACACGGAGGACAATAAGTCTAGAATGATCATGACATTCAGTTCTGACGCTAGTAATATCAAACGGATTGTAACCAGAAATTGGGATATCCTTAAAAGTGACAACATTATTGGTGGCATTATCCCTGATAGACCCAGTATAACATATAGGAGAGGTAGGAATGTCAGGGATATGCTAGTACACAGTGACATCACCAACAATCCACAAAAACAACAACATGGTCTTAAGGGTTTCTACCCGTGCGGTCACTGTAAGGCATGCAACAACAGCAAATTTCATAAACAGGTCATTTACAATGGTGTTAGCAAGGAACTCACTCAATTCCTCACGTGCAGCTCCACGTTTGTGATATATGCCATAGAATGCACTTGCAAACTATGGTACATAGGGAGTACCACATGCATGGCCAAAAAGCGTATCTTAGAGCATGGTAGGGCCATTACCAACTTTGATCCCAAATACCCTGTGGCACGCCATTTTAGGGACAAACATTTCTCCAATACCAAAGAGATGAGCTTCCTTATCTTGGAACAGATAGTTAAACATCCTAGAGTTGGCAACAGGGTTCTGCATCTGAGACAAAGGGAGTCTAGATACATCATAGACTTCAAAACCAAGAACCCGGGAGGATTGAACCAAGAGGAAGAACTCTCAATACACTTGAAAGAATAATAGTGGTTATGAGACATTGCGGGGTGTGTTACACTCGTGTAATCTGTTAGATGTTCTGCCTCTCACCAACTAGATCATTTTCTTCCCCTTCCTAATTCCTTACCCCCACCACTTCCCCCCCCTCCTCTCCCCTATTTTCTCTCGCATATATTGTTTCTCCTCATTTCTCTCGTATTTTTTCTCCCTTTATCTCTTTCAATCTTTGATCTTTCTTCCATAATAGTGACTATTAGAGCATTTGAATTTGGAGCATTTTTTATGAATGTACGGTCTGAGTATATGTTGTATTATGTTAATATTACAGGGCAGATGATCCTGGTTTTAATCACTTTGTTCTTTTGCTTTGTTCACAGGAGGAAGGAAGGGGCCCATTCACCAGTACTCACCAGCACGGGCCACCTACCCTTTTTTCTCTTCATGAGCACAGTCACATTGATGTATGTCGGTAACTTTTTATTGAGTGTATGGCAATGATGGTGTTCCAACTGGACTTTTTCATATTTGTCTGACATTTATCGGGCGCTTGCCCATATTTACACAGGGTCACTATACAGGATGTTGTCGTATTTTACGACAACTAGTCTGATACAGCTCATCCATATGGTATACTTGCTTTGACATTGTGTTGCATGCATAATTGACAGGCACATCTTTGTTTTTTGTAAGGTTTCCATGACGACCTCTTGATGTACCCTCACAGGAGGGTATATGTTTTTTACGCAGTTGTCGTTTTGTGAGTACATATATTTTTTTTTGTCTCACGGTGTGTCTGACATTATACTTATGCGCTATATAGGTGAGCACAGGCACAGCCGTTCTGTATCTTAGAAGACCGGGTGCTGAGCGGCAAATTTCGCTCACAACCATGTAACTTTATTGATACTGAGCAGTGACACTGCATGGTCGACATGAGTGTTGTTTGTATATAGTTGACGACATCTCCCACTTGGGGATCTATCTTACCGTTGATACTTTCATTATCTTATATTTGGCACTGGTCATGTATAGGTAACAGCTCTCTGGCGGAGGTATCTAGTGACCTTGGGACATCTTCACGTAAACGCATACACCGTACAGTTTCAACATTGACACTTTATCAGTAGTATGTTTCATAGACACAGTTTTATACATACATTTTTAGTTGATAGAGAGATGTATTAACTATCGATGCATCAATTTGAATAGGTGATCACAGGCACAGCCGTTCTGTATTTTAGAAGACCGGGTGCTGAGCAGCCTATTTCGCTTACAACCATGTAACTTTATTGGACAATATATGTATGTTTTACATAAGTTTTGTATTAACATTTTTGTCGCTAACCATAAGCATGTCCAATTTTGATTTCTGTCACTATTGACTGTGTACATCGTTTTGATATCTGCATTCTTTAACTGACTGAGTGATATATCTACAATCTACGTGCTTATTACAACAGGAATGTATTGGTCAGCCAATGTTTGCTTTACTTAGTCTTTTACCATTCCAAGATGGCTGCCGCTAACCACAGGCATGTCCATTTTTTATTTCTATTGCCATTGACTCTCTATAATTGTTGCCCTCATTTGTTGCAGATTGCTTTTCCACATGGGGAGCTGCATGTCAGCAGCTCCCCATGTGGAAAAGCAATGCCGGGACCGTGGGGGGATTGGGGACCCCCCCCAAGGTCCCCAACGGAGAGGGCCAGCCCCGGGGTATGGGGTCCCCGGGGCAAGTAGTGGCCCGGGAGGGGGGCCACGCGGCACCCCTCCCCCAAAAAAATAAATAAATAAAGGCCTGCCCCGGGGGATGGGGTCCCCGGGGCAAAAGGAGGCCTGAGGAGGGGTGCAACGCAGCCCCCCTCCTTAAAAAAAATAATAAAAAGAGTGGCCATGCCCCGGGGGATGGGGTCCCCGGGGCCGGAATCGGCCACGGGAGGGGGGCCACGCGGCCCCCTTCCCGTTTAAAAAAAAAAAAGGGGTAAGGCCCTGGGGGATGGGGTCCCCAGGGCCCAAAAAAAGGAAAAAGGAAGGGGGGCCACACAGCCCCCCTTCGGGGGGGGGGGAACGATCGGGCCGCAGGCCCCGCCCCCTTCCTTTACCACTCTGCAAACGCGCCCCCTGGCGCGTTTGCAGAGGGGGAACGAATTCCCCTTGAATACTGGGGTCCCTGGGGGCCAACTAGCCCACCAGGAACCTCCAGTATGCGCCAGGGGCTGCGTTGCAGAGAGGTGTACAGAGGCCACGCCCTTTTTACACCTCTCTGCAACGCAGCTCTGTGGCGCTTACTGGAGGTACCTGGTGGGATAGTTGGACCCCAGGGACCCTCAGGATTCAAGGGGACTTAATCCCATAACTTAAAACGCGCCACGGGGCGCGTTTGCACAGTGGTGAAGGGAGGGGGCGGGGCTTCAGGTGATGTGTGCAAACAGGCCCCGTGGCGCGTTTTAAGATGGGGAATTAAATCCCCTTCAATCCTGAGGGTCCCTGGGGGCCAACTAGCCCACCAGGTACCTCCAGTAAGCGCCACGGAGCTGGGTTGCAGAGTGTTGTAAAAAGGGACATGGCCTCTGAACACCTCTCTGCAACGCAGCTCTCTGGCACATACTGGAGGTATCTGGTGGGCCAGTTGGCCCCTAGGGACCCTCGGGATTGAGGAGGAATTAATTCTCCAACTTAAAACGCGCCACAGGGCGTGTTTGCAGACATGTCACCTCAGGCCCCACCCCCTTCCTTCACCATTGTGCAAATATTCCTCTAAAATCAGCCGAACTACGAATTCCGATTTACTCACCTGTTATCAGGAGAGACCTCAGTGTTGCATCTTTCAGCCCAGTACAGATCCTGAAAAGTAATTCTAACCGTACTTACCAGTAACTTGAATTTCCTTCCATAGACTAACATTGACTGGTTTCACTTGGAAATTCTTCTAAGTGTGGAGTTTTGGAACTTTATAATATTCCTCTAAAATCAGCCGAACTACGAATTCCGATTTACTCACCTGTTATCAGGAGAGAACCCAGTGCTGCATCTTTTAGCCCAGCACTGACCCTGATAAGTAATTCTAACCGTACTTACCAGTAACTTGTATTTCCTTCCATTGGAATCCATTGTCTGGTTTTCAGCAGAAAAGTTTCAAAGTGCCGTTTTTCACAAACTACAAATATTCCTTTAAAATCGCCTGTATGACTTAAACGCATTCTTTCAACTGTTTACAGGAGATGCACCAGTGCTGGATCCAGGATCCACCACTGAGTAAGAAAAAGTAACGATAACACTATTTACCTGCTAAGTGAATTTCCTCCCATAGGATAATATTGGTGATTCTATGAGAAAAAGTTTCAAAGTGTCAACTTTTAAAATACAATAATATTCCTTAAAAATCACTACTGTAACCAAAACGCTTTTACTCAACTGTTTACAGGAGATGTCCCAGGACTGAATCTAGGATCCAGTCCTGTGGTTAGAAAAGTAATCCATAAAGTAACTAATTGCATTTAACTAGAAATTCACATTGAGATCAATGTTGCATTGTGTTTGAAAATTGTGTTGCCCATTGCAACAACTGTAACTACTGTACTTAAAAGTCTATTGCCTATTTGCAAAGTATTTAAACTAAAGTAATTCATTCTGAGAAAGTATATTTTGTAATGTAATGTATAATGTAATTACAATGTAATTTAAAAATAAAATATCTAAAAATAAATAGTTTCAAAAAATGTAGTAAATCAGTATCAAAAAATAAATATAACTATTAATACATTTAAAAA
>CAWUFW010002078.1:2250000-2414484 GCA_963921515.1 Calotriton arnoldi
GCTGTCTGATGATGGCAGCGAGGGGGTCCATGTAGATGTTGAAGAGCGTGGGACTGAGCAACGATCCTTGGGGTACTCCGCAGTTGATTTCCGTGGATTCGGAGACGAAGGGTGGAAGTCTGATTGTTTGGGTTCTACAGGCGAGGAAGGAGCGGAGCCAGTCGAGAGCGGTTCCCTGTATGCAGGCTTCGTGGAGTCTGAAGGAGAGTGTGCGGTGGGGGACTGTGTAGAAGGCTGCAGAGAGGTCGAGTAGGATCAGGGCTGCGGTATGTCCTTGGGTCGAGCGGATGACATCTGTGGCGGCGAGTAGAACGGTCTCTCTGCTGTGGAATCCGGATTGGGAGGGGTCGAGGATGGAGTTTTCTTAGTTGGATGTTGACGGTCTTCTCGGTGACTTTGGCCACGAAGGGGAGGAGGGAGATGGGTCGGTAGTTCTTGAGGTCCGTGGGAGCTGCCGAGGGCTTCTTGAGTAGGGGTCAGACTTCTGCGCGTTTCCAGTCGTCGGGAAAGATACCGGTTTCGAAGGCGAGGTTGATGGTGCGTCGTAGTTCGGGGGCAATGGCGGCGGCTCTGTGGAAGATGTGCGGGGGCAGGGGTCCGATGGGGCTCCTGAGTGGATGCCTTTCATGGTCGCTGCGGTTTCTTTGGTGGTGACTGGGGTCCAGAAGGAGATGGTGGGCCGGCTGATGTTGCTGGAGGATGGAGTGGTTTCGGAGTCAGGTGTCTGGTCATTGAAGTTGTCGTAGAGGCCCTTGATCTTCAGGTGGAAGTAGGATCGAGCTTGTTGCAGAGGTCCTGGGAGGGGGTGATGTCCGTGGTTTCGCTGGGGGGGTCTGGTGAATTCCTGGATGATGCTGAAGAGTTCCATGGAGTTGCTGGTGTTGGCGAGGATCTTGTTCTGGATGAAGGTCCTTTTGGTGGATTTGATGCGCTGGTGGTAATCTGTCATGGCGTTTTTGTAGGAGGTATGGTTTTCCGAGGATTTGCTGCTGCTCCATTTTCTTGAGACGTCTGCAGGTGCGTCTGAATTCTTGGAGATCGGCGGTGAACCAAGTGGCCTTTCTGGGGCATTGTCTGTTGGGATTACATAGGGGCACGAGCTCGTCTGCGCAGTTGGCGATCCATCTGTGGAGTTCTTTAGCTGTGAGGTTGGCATTGGTCAGGGTGGCGGGGCATCGCGGTTGAGGGTGGAGTTGAGCTGCTCCTCTGTGATTTTGCTCGTTTCTTCGTGGTGGGCGGAGCGCAGGTTTGGGCGCCATGGGCTTGTCGACGTGGAATTGTACGCCGTGGTGGTCTGTCCATGGGGGTTGCGTGGTGTGGCTTAAGTGGATGTTGTTACCTCCTACGAAAATGGGGTCGAGGGTGTGTCCTGCCTTGTGTGTGGGGGTGGTGACGAGTTGTTTCAGTCAGAGGTTGGTGAGGTTGCCAAGGAGGGTGGCGGAGTTGGGGGTCGCTGACGTTGTCCAGGTGGAAGTTGAGGTCTCCCATGAGTATAAAGTCCATGGAGGCGATGGTATGGGGCGCGATAAGATCGCGATGGTGGTGGTAAATGTAGGTCGCAGTCCGAGGGGTCTGAAGGCGAGGGTGTCTCTCAGGGTCGTTCTGGGGCTAGTATGGATCTGGAAATGGAGATGTTGGGTGGTAGGCGGGCTGTCGCTCGAGCTGGAGGTCGTGAGTCAGAGGGAGCTCTTGGGTGCGATGGCGAGTCCTTCTCCTGGGCGGTTTTTCCTCTGGAGCTTGTATCCATCCGGGATTGCGCTGGCGGAGGTGGAGTTTGTCCAAGTTTCTGTGAAGAAGGCGACGTCTGGCAAGAGGGTGTTGAGCAGGTCCCAGATCTCTACAACGTGTCTGTGCAGGGAGCGTACGTTGAGGAGGATGCACCTCAGGGCTTCGGAGGTGTTGGCGTTCTGCGTGTGGGCAGTGGCTGTGGTGGGGCTAACGGTGGTACCATTGTTTTCAGGACATGTGTGGGAATGCTGGGTGGTAGAAATTTTTGGATCCTCAAAGCATCCTGAACTTTCTCCAATACAAAATGAGAAGAAAATGCTTGATTGTGGCCAGAGTTTGAGGTTTGCAAGACCTTATGGTAAAAAATGTCATGGGATCCACACATCACACCACCTTGGACTTCCCTGGGTGTCTAGTTTTCAGAAATATCTGGGTTTGGTAGGTTTCCCTAGATGGCAGCAGATGCCAGGCCCAGATTCTGCAGTTATCGACATCGGCAAAGTGGGTGTTTCTCTCAGATTATTTTTGTATTTCTCCACGTCGTATCTTTGGGTATTTTGTGTAGTGGTCACTACACCCAGCCACACAAGTGGGGTACTGTTTTTATCAGACGACGTGTGGGATTGCTGGATGTTAGGAATTTTGTGGATCCTCGCAGCTTCCAGGAAACACTCTTACACGAAATGTGAGGAAAATGCATGTTTTATCCAAAGTTTGTAATACCTTATCGCTAAGAAAACATAGTGGGATCCAAACAAGTCACACCACATTGGACATCACTGGGTGTTTAGTTTTCAGAAAGGTCTAGGTTTGATAGGTTTCACTTGGGGGCAGCAAGCCAGGACTCAAATTGCACATCTTTCTACATCGCAAAAAGAAGGTTGTTTTGTTTAGTGAAATGGGAGGTCTCTTTGTCAGAGAGTTTTGTGTCACAGGCACTAGGCTCAGCCACATAAGTAGGATACAGTTTTTAGCGGGAGACGTGTAGGAACACAGAATAGTAAAACGTGTTATTACCAATTGAATTTCTCTACATTTTTGGCTTACATTATAGTATGGGTAACACTAAATTCAGAAGTGTACAACTAAGCATAGTTTCTAAACTCTGTATCTTGTGCACTTTTCAGAAAGACCAGTTTCTTTCATACCCATTTTTTATTCATTCGATTTTACTATATGAATTGCGCCATGATCTGTACAAAATCCACCTTTTCTGTGTGGTCACCCAGCATTTTTTGCTGGAACCTAAATTTTAGCTGGCTTAGAACGTTGTGCACTTTTCGCCTTCTAACCAGTAGTAAAGTGCGTGAGCTCCCCCCTTAAACATGGTCGAATTGGCATATTCCTAATTGGCATATTTAACTTGGCTGTAAGTCCCTAATAAATGGTTCAAAGTGTCCCCAGGTCCTATTTTTTTATTTTATTTTTATTTTAAGTCCTATTGGCTTTGCCAATGGTGCTACCCATCCAGCACAGCACTCAATGATGTGCGACATGGCTTAAAGATTTAAATAAATAAAAGCTTAGGGAGCAGTCGGCAGAGTAATTTTGTAGGCACTGCAGCTTTGTTTGTTTTCTTGTTAGTTAGCCATCAGAGTTAGATCGGTAAATAAAGAAAAAAAAATAAAGGGGTAGAGGAAGCAATGCTGGTGAGGAAAATAACAAGAGGGACTGTGGGTAATAGAGGCAGAAGCAACACAAGGGCGTGGGTACAAGGCAGAAGCAAACGGGGGCATGGAGGGGCTAACATGGGGCCACAGAGGTAGGTGAATCAAATAAAGGACAGCAATGTGGAACTGCTGGTGATAACGCACAAAGGTGAGAAGGCAACATGGGGGGGAATGGAAGAAAAGCACACAAGGGAGACAGTTGGAAAACAAGCACTCTGAGTGATGTAAAAAATTGGGTTATTAGTTGAGAGGGGAGGAAGCTCCACTCAAATAATAAACAGTCCTTCTCAAGGTGAACTACAAAAGTCACTAAATTAACCTGTGCTTAACCCTCAGGTACCTTGGCACAAAGCCATCAAGCTTAACTTGGGGGCAATGTGTTAAGTGTTTATGCAGCAGTCAAACAGTAATAGAGAGAAAATACAGCACAATAAAAATCCCAAACCAATTTAGAAAAAGAGTACATTTTAATAAATGGCATCAAAACGACAAAAATCCGATCAGTAGAACAAGAGATATTAATTCAAAAGGTTTTAGGTAAAATTAGCACCAAGAAGCATAAAGCACAACTCACTGTTATCTGGTTTCTTTAGACTGGGGAAGGAGTCAAGTTCAGGCCAACCATGATGGAACACGGGTCAAATACAGGGATCAGGTTAGTCCTGCTGAAGAGCTACCTTCTAAAGGCCGGTACGAAGGGTGTTGTACGTGTGGAGGGGCAGCGAGGAGGAGTCTTATTCCAGCAGAGGCCAGCAATATGGCCTAGGCAGGTGCAGCTGGTGCTGCCAGCAGGGCAGTTGCAGCGAGGCTTCTGGAAGCTTGTTGAGTCCCTGTAGCTCAAACTGGAGGGCAGGCAACTGACCCTTGGAGCCACCCTGTGTAGCCTGGGTTCAAGGCAAGCCGGTTCAATCTTCCTTCTTCAGTCAGTAGGGCAGTCCTTCTGAATCTTCCACAGGCCCAGGAGAGTTCCGATGAGAGATTCTGAAGGTCCCACTTTTATAGCTGGTTCCAGCCTTGGTGTGGGGAAATTCCCTGATCTACCCCCCAAAACTGGCTATGATCAGTTCTTCACCTTCCCCTCGTCTTGGTTCCATACTGTCTAGGGTGACGAGGGAAGGCCTGGGGTCAGGCTCCATTGTGTGCTGCAGGCAGGACTCTATGAGGTGTAATCAATTCAGGACACAACAATTCCCCAGCCACCCTGTCAGGAAAACCCTCTCCCCCTCACTCACAGGCCTCTTTTGTCTCAATGTTAGGAAGCAATACACCACACAAGAGCCATTTACAGGCATGTGTCCATGGACACATGCAGAAAGGCACATGACACAGGCAGAATGGCACATTTGGTTTAGAGAGAAAAATGCCAGCTTTCTAAAAGTATAATAAAAGCGATGGATGGAATGTTTGAATTAATCTCAGCCACTAGTAATTACGCGGGCCGCATCCCAGTCCATCGTTATTTTGCACACCATGCCACCTCAGTTTTGACCCAGCTATATGCAAATCAGTCTTAATCCTGCTCCAATCGGAATATCCGGCCTGAACTGCCAAGCCAGGACCTCCCAGAACACAAGCAATGTAGGACAGGTTTCGCCCTTGTTTTAGGCTCATCAGCTGCATATAGCTTGGTTCCAGTGACAGTCTGCACAGGACCCACGTCTGGGAATACCCGTTCAACTTAGCGTGACATACTAGAGTATACAAAAAGTGATGAATGGAATGCTTGAATTCATCTCAGCCATTGGCATTTTTAGAATAGTACCTTAAAATCTAACTTTATCATTAAACAGGATTTTAAATTAGAATTAATTTGAGTGTAAATAGAATTTCTCTATCCGTTCCCAAACTGAAGTTAGCCAGTGCAACCCAGTGTTAGTCCATGAGAGAGATAGTCTTACAGCAGTGAAAAACTACTTTAAGAGTTGTTCACTGCCAGGACATGCAAATACTTAAACCCACATGTCCTACTTTTTAAATACCATGCACCCTGCTCTTGGAGTCTTAAGGGCCCTACCTTAGTGTGACTTCAGTATTAATAAGGAAATTTCAGGCCTGGCAACGTTTATTTTGCCAGGTATAGGTGGCAGTTTAGAACTGCACTACAGACTGCAGTGGCAGGCAGTGACACCTTTTACAAGGCTACTTCAAGGGGTTGCACAATGAGTGCTGTGTCCAGTAGTAGCATTTCATTTCCAGCCCTGGGTACACGTAGTACCATATACTAGGGACCTACAAGTAAATTAAATGTACCAATCAAGTGTAGGTCAATTTTTCCATGTTGTATGGTAAGAGTACAAGCACTTTAGCACAGCTTAGCAGAGAGAACGTGCACAGTGCTAAAAGCCAGCAAAAATGAGTTCAGCCGAGGAATGTAAGGGAAGAAAGGGCCAGGTCTAACGTGATTAAAAAGAAAAAAGTAGTGCCTTAAAAAGGGAGCAGTAGAAGAGCATAGTAATGCATCCATGCTCCAGTGAAGGGGCAAACATAAGAGCAGTAAGAAAATACATGCTAACACATAAGACGCTAACAAACACACTAACAAATAAGAAGCACGAAAATGAGTGACAATGAAGCCAACCAATAGTAAGCAATGGACCCGCTTTAAGCCCACTGTAACCTAACAATATGTTTTGCAGCGTGCGCTGTCTTAGGCAAGAGCTAAAAAGGACAAAAACAAATGTAAGAAAAAAGCGCAGCAAATTCAAGTCTTGGCCTAGGCAACAGTAGGAACTGTAGTGTACTTCTTTTAAGGTGGATGTGCACATGTTTATGTTTAAATTTTTAAAGCGTAGCTGCTACCTAACTAGGGCACACTGCAGCTAAAGAATACCATAATGAAAGTAGAACAACCAGGTCTTAAAATATTTTCAGAAAGATAGAGGATTAAGTTCAACTCTAATACTGAAAGAGACTGCTCCACTACTGAACAGCCAAGTAAGCAAAGAAATGGTGTCCCATACGGAACCTCCTAATCCTGGGGGTTGAGATAGGATGACCAGAGACAGTTCAATGATGACACGAGATAGCGTTGCAGAGGTGTTAAACCAAGAGGGTGACTGGGAGCATTATTCTACTTAAGCTGAAACCTATTGCTTAAAGTTTTACGAAGGTTAAGGCAGCGAGAGTTACAGTGGTTCAGGCACGATAGAATAACAGCCTAGACAACTGTTTTGCAATGCATTAAGGGGAGTAGAGAAAGAACTTTGCACAGACGATGATGGAAAAAACAAGGAGGTAAAGTTATCGATATGGGTCATAAAGGTTAGATTGTAGTTGAAGAAAATACCAAGACTTTTTGCAGATTGGGTAGTAGGAAGTTGACCCAGTTCAGATGGCTACCATATGGAGGACCAGATAAAGGAGGACCTCTTTAAAGAGCATGTCATCACATTGCAGTAATAATACACATCTGCTCCCAGAATCTGGTTTCCTTTCCTATCACTTGTTGACTGTATGGGTGTGTCTCTTTGATCCAGTGTAGACTTGTGCTGACCTTTGGCTAGGTTCGCTATATACAAATAACTCATACACATCTATAGGACCCACCAAAATAAGGATTCCGCCTTATCATTTAACTCCAGGGAATTCGCAGTCATCCAAGCAGCTTTTGATCACATACAAGTCCTCAAATTGCTGTGGACTGAAAATCATCAGATTTGGGTATCGTCCGTAATGAACATGTGCTGAAACCCAAAGAAACAAATACGTTCAGGGAAGGGAGAGACAATTTGAAGAGGGTCGGACTCAAGGAGCCCAGTGGAACACTGCGCCTGAGACTATGGGACGAGGAGTAGAAAGGTGATAAATGAACAACTTGAGTTGTGAATTACGGGCAAGTAAGGCCAGGAAAGTAAATGGCTTTGAACTACCAAGTTGCTTATGTGATGAAGGGTAAAATGCCAAATAATATTAAAGGATGCACGGAAGGTGAGAAGAGCGGCCTTTCTTGGTCCAGAATGGGCCATAGCTCTTCAGATACTGATGGAAGTGCCGATTCAGTATTTTACCAAGTATGTGTCGGGAAGGGACTTTAAAAGCCAGGACTATTAGACGATCCACAATATACCAAATCAGTTTCTAATGTATACTGTATTGATGTGCTCATCAAAATGCCAATAAACAAAACTGCAACATTGTGGAAGTGACAGTGCAACAAGCGGCACGGTGTTAGCTAAAGTCCTTAGTACACCAGTGTGAGTCCAGAGGACATGCGGTTTATAGCCTCAGAAAAGCTAAAACAACGTGAAACTGGTTTCTAAGACTTGCACTATTTACCTTCCTCGCCGACTGATATCAGGCTGACTCAAGAACTGACATAACCACCCAAAAAGGACAAAATCGTCAAGGGTTGTTTTTGTGCTAGATATGATTGGCCTGCACAACGCAGATTTACTGTATTGAGTAAATTAATCATCAAGACATGGTCAAGTAAACATACCATTTTCTTCAAGTTCTATTGTTTCTGTTTGTGTTGCCATTGGCGTTGATGTATTTGTGGATCTTCTCCGTTTCCGTTGTAATCTAGAATTAGGTCTTGCTGGTCCACGCGGTCTACTTTGGCTCTGTTTAAAAGAAAATAGTTTGTTATTAATGGAAAGGTATTAGTGAACAGAATGGGAGGTCTTTTCTTTTTTTTTTTCATGACATGCATTGTGAAGCCAGCCAATCGATGTGCTCTTCGAGATCCACTAAACAACTGGAACTCTGAGCCTCAACTAAAACATTCAATTCAGAGAGCAGCATCGCAAAATCTCAACCTTCTTGCTTGAATTAAAAAGGATTTATAAAACTGAATATTCATCAATGATGCTTAGCCACATAAAAAGCACAGATAAGTGAAAAACAAATATACACAAAAAAGAAAGAGGTTAAATGTCATGTTGAAATGGTGACCAATCTGATTGGAACCTGGCTGAGAATCACAACCAACTAAAGGGGCACAACCAACAGTTCAACAGACCTTCCAAACATACACTTTGCTGTAGTGTCCACCACAAAATTAAGCTTGTAGTGCAGCCAATAATTATGCCTACGCAGTAAGCCGCATGACTCTGGAGCATCACACAAGATTGAACAGCCAACGCCGTCATTCATGTAAGCTTTTCCGTATACGTTCTTTTAGATGCTCAGCTACAATTTCTAGCATGACCCGTCAGTACAAAGTACAATTTGTGCACCTTAGTGATTTGCCTATTCAATCCTTCAGATCGCCTCACATGTTTTATACATCTAGGATGACTAGAGTGACTGAAGTACTTTGCCAGAACGCATTAGCAGGACTGCCCATGTTCATGTCTTCACTTTTCAGTAGTCACCAGTTCGCTTCCCCATTCAAATAATCTCCCCCAGCCATCAGATGAATTAGAGGGGCCATCCAGTCAAGAGAAACAAAACAGTTCAACATCACTAACAATCACCAACAGTAAGCATTCTGAAATGCCACTTTGTTTAATGATGTCCACCTGGATTTCTTTATTGTGTCAGTGTTCTCTGGATGGCCTCTTCAATGTAGAAAAGGAGTATAAAACAAGTACTTTCTCATCTCCCAATCTAATTCTACATGTATGAAGAGAAACAAGCATAAAAGTAATCACCTGACACTAGGTAGTCATATCAGTCAAAGAAATTAGGAGTCCTGAACAGAGTACGGCCTCTAAGGCAGGCATTTAATGCATTATACTTGCAAACATGCGAGCTTCCTGCATCTGGTCTACTTGGAAACCATGCACTTGAAACGACACTGATGCTGCCATGGCACTGCACTAAGCCAGTCCAAGACGCATTAAATCATCAAGCAGCCTATGCATATCAGTCCTGCTTTGAGCCATTATAACACAAACTACCTACTTCAAAAGCAATAAAACTCACAGAATCAAGGGGGTTGGGGACGCTGTATCTAAATATTATGGAAATCCATAGTTTGACTTAAGACAGCAGTGTACACAAAAGCGAGGCATTGAACAACTACAGAAGAGCAAGAAATAAATGTTTTGGGACAACTTAGGGTGGCATCATGGTCAACGGACAAAACAGTGAGTTGATCAGTGACTTTCAATCAGAAACTCTAGGATGACAATGGAGACCTTAGAACACATCAAGCCTATTAACAAGCATTAGCATAGCCAATAGGTCTCGCCTTTGGGACCTTATAAGTGTTTAGCCATGCAACCGTTGATGTTGTTGCACCAAGGATATTGTGCTGCATAACTAAATACTTATAAGGCCCCAAAGGCGAGACCTATTGGCTATGCCAATGCTTGTTTAATTTACTTGCCAATTGGGTTAAATCGTTACACTGATTCAACCTTTCACACCATTCGTAAGTCCTAATGCATGTCAACAGCATCACACTGACTAGCAGCATCAGCAAGATGGCCGTTATTGATGAATGTCTTTGGGACGTGTCTGTGATGGGTGAGAACGTTATAAATAATATGTATGGCATTATTCAGAGTTTTATTCTGAATCATCAAAGAAGAAACGTTGATGCTTTGCATTTTTCATAATTTGTGATGCATTGCACATCTATTCCGGTATTCAAAATAGTTTGCATGAATAAATTGTGTGGCAGCGCAACAGCGAGCTCGCTACAAAACAGTGAGGTAGAATGATCGGTAAAGCGCCCACTGCGAAAGACTCTGTATCTTACCGTCTACATAGTCCCTTCAGCTTTTCATCCTTCCAGTGTCAAGAAGAGACAACCGCTTACTTGGCGACAGTGGGATCTTTTCTGAAGTGACTCGGAAAGCAGATAGTTTAAATACCTGCTAACAATAACCATTGTTTAAAAAAAAAAAAAAAATAGTTGTGCTCCTGAATGTAGACAACACTGCATTACCAGGTGCAAAACCGGAGGTGTTAAGAGCATTGCTAAAAGGAACTGCTGCCCGCCTGCCTAACCATCATCCATACATTCATACCTTCAACCAAGAAAAATGGTTGTATACTTTATTCTAACGAACGGCTAGAATTAAAGCTGCTCTCGACATCTTTGAAGGAAAGTGTATTTTTGAACCACGTTATAATGAACTGCGATTCTAAAGAGCATCTTTTATAACAACTATTAGCCAAGGGCATTATTTCAAAGGAACCAAGTTTCCTCTAGTGTTTTTTTTTTTTTTTATTAGTGCTCATTCAACATTTAAGCGCTTTTTGGGATGTTCGGACAGCGTCAGAGCTCAGATATTTAACATTATGTAAATGCTTCACTTTTTAGCTAAGACTTGGAGTGTCTGGGACCGTGACCCTGGTTGTATCGGTAACCCATAAAATTGACAAAAAAGGCGAGGTGGTTGTCAAGCTGTCTTTATGCAGCAGGGGGCACTTTTTCAACACACAAAACCCCTTTCTTACCTTGACAGATTAGTGCACCACAGCGCACACTTCCTGTTAGAGATGCCGCACACAGACACAATGGGGCTGAATTTCAAGGTAACGTTAGAGGGTACACGGCAGGGCCTGTACAACGGGGATGCATGTATGATGGGTGTATTTCAAAATGTCCTTTCATGTTTACAATACAAATCGCCTTTGCCCTCTTGCAGCGTAAGGCACATTTAACAAAACTGTGCACCCCATTTTCAGCCACAGGCTTAAGTCAGGCACGTAAGAGAATGAAACGCAAGTCCCATACAACTAGATAATCCAGAAGCTTGGCCCTCAGTACTACTAAACTCGGATCTGTAATAAACGACCTCACGTGTCCCACGGAAAATGCACAGGTATTCGGGAAAGTGCTGCCACTCAGGGCATCTGAAGCAGCACACACAGGTTTCAGTGCAGAAAGACTTGTCTCTTGGTCATGGCTAGATTTTATTTGGCAGATCTTCTAAAATGCTGTCTGCCTCTTATATCCTTCCAAGGCTGATAATGGGTCAGCGCAGCGGGGCTTTAAAGCACGTAGCAAAGAAGCAGGAGTCGAGCTGTGAAGAGCTAAAGGGGAACTTGGGAGCATGCATGCAACGCTGCACTTCTAGGAGGGTTACAGAAAAAGTACTGCCAACCCTCTGTGCAACCGAGTCTCAGGAACACAAAGCACACAAAGGCAGCTTTAAAACATGCAACTTACAAATGCAGCACATCAACTGCAGCAGAGCTTCTAAGCTGGCTGTACACGAGCCACAGCTATCACAGGAACTGCAACCAAGCTCGGAAACCTCAGCAAGCTTGGTAAACCAAGCACACGGCAGAGGGCGCAGGGACGGAGGGACTTCAGCAGGCAGACTGTGAGGAAGTGAGCAGGAAGGTTTGGAGGCGTGACTGGCGGCACAGAGCTGAATCAAGCGCAGTGGTCAGCGACTCGGTGTGAGCGAAGAATAAAAACAAGCGGAGTACGGCGAGCTGTGCAGAACAAAAGAAATGCACGGCCGACATTGTGAAAGTGAAAGCTGGGCATGGCATTTGTTAAGCAGGGGGAGGGGAGAGAGGAGGGGGCCTGCGCCTGTTTCCCTTGCGGGAGCAAGCAGGAACCATCTGTTAATTACAAACGGATGGTTTGAAAGCTCGCTCCTGCAAGGGAATCGCCAATCGTGCATGCGTTGCCATTCAAAGCAATGCAATGCGTGCACGTTTTTGGCAGAAAAAGGGAATCGATTGCTAAAGGTCTTTTTCCTATGCAACGCATGGGCGCTGCGTAGGCGAGACCTAAAAATGACTCAAGCAAACACCATACTGGAAAGATGCTCAGGATATAGAATGGTAAAATACAAGCCATGCCTACCTTGAAAACTTGTACTCCTGTGACTAGGTTCAACAAGACTAAAACAAGTTTCAGGAGTTTAGCCTATTCCAGGTCGGTACAAAAATAAAGATAACAATCCAGATGCTGAAATATATTCTCCAAATGTGTTTGAGTGACTTGATGGGTTGTTGTTTACTGACCCATAAACCTAATGCTAATCCATGAAACAGTGCGTAATAGAGTGCTGCTGATGGATTATTGACGTGTATTGCTGTGAGCATCTCAGAATTCCTTTGTTTTATAAAAAGTGTGCTACAACATAGATACAGGATTAGTTGATTTACATTATATTAATATTCATAATTGTCGTGTGACTAATGTTGATATGCTTAGTTCACTCCTCTTAAATTGGGAAATAAAAAGCTAGTAAGCACTATAGGCCTGATGCACTGTTTTCATTCATAAAGTCGGGATGTGCAATTTTCACACGAGCTGGAGAGTGAACGAGACTGCCCAATGCATGCAACCTAGGTACTGATAGGTTGCATTGCCAATTTTACATTCACACAGGGTCGCAAGATGACCTGCCTAATGAATATTAATGAGGCACATCGAAACCCCTTATGATCGATGGCAAATGCAGGCTCCAGTGAAGCACGCTGTTAACTTTGACCTGGTGATAGCTAGCTAATTGCAACAACATTTTACAGATTTCCTAACACCAGCTTCTTAAACTCACTGGAAATGGAAAAGGATTGAATGCTCACAATAGAATGAAAATGCATGCAATGCCATTCTCTGGCAGTATGGGGCGATCTACCTAAACAAGTCAAGAAACACTGATCCTATAGACCAAAGGATCATGGCATTAGCGGTCTCCCGGGAAGCAATTCCATCAGTATAGCTCGACCATGGGTTTGCACTGAATCCTACTCTGGGGATGTTAAAGGGGGCTTTCTGTGTGATTGCTGGCATGTCTCAGATACTTGTGTGATGGCCAACAACATCAACGAACCCAAGCGGTATGATGGATCCAATCTGTCCAGGTGCAGCTTTTACCCTGGAGGAGCAATGACGTGTCCAATGAGAAGCAGGGATGCTTGTACCGTAAGGGGCACGAGCAGTACAGGAGTTTGAGGTGATAAAATACATTATCACCTGCCCAGAGTCGAGCTGAAAATATATTTTATCAGCTGCCTCAGATGCTGCTGTATACTCAGTCTCTATAGGTAAACTCTACTCCAAAAAAACATAGAAAAGCAGTCCCAGGTAGCCATTGGAGCTTAATGCAGGTAATGCACGAACCACCCCAACCGGCTTATCTTGGCATGCAGTCAACCCAAAAAAACGAACATAAGATCTAAAACAGTGCTGTTTTTAACGCTTCCCTAAATTTGTAGCCAGGGCAAGTTCAGACAGAAAATAGCAATTTATTCCAGAATGTGGGGGCAAATAAGAGACGGCTCTTCCACCACATCTAGATCTAATGCGTGGGACCAATAGAAACTCCTTATCACTGGAACCAAATTCCTAGTTGGGCGATAGCCCTTAAGCCTCTGACAGAGCTTTATAGGTTAAGCAGCATATTTTAAAAACTATTCTTTTCTTTACTGGAAGCCAGTGTAAATATTGTAGAAGAGGAGTAGAGGGCGTTTTAAAAGGCCAGTTACAGATCTGCAGTGCGGCCCACAGACTCCACAGTTACAGCCTACAGACTCCACAGTTACAAGGATCCGTCACTAGAAACGAAAAGATCTCTTTTAAAGGAAGCATAAAGGTATCCACATCTTGTACACTTCTCACTGTCTGGAAGACTATTTTTGACTGTGGGTCAAGATTTGCCTGGGTTCATGTTTCAGTGAGAGCTATGGTTTACATGACCTGTAGTACAAGGGCGTTTATCCTTGATGATGCGGGGAAAATGTCCCCTGAGGCTGCAACGGAGTCTGTTCAGGGGCAGCACTATCGTCTCCCCAAGGGCTCTATTAGCTTTTTTTTCCAGTGGTTTCACACTGATGTTATGGCTTCTCTAACAATAGGTTCTCTTTGAGTTGCATGGAAATCGTATCCAATGGCCATTTAGCTTCTAGCGCCAAGAGGCATCAAGTACAAAGGAATCTCTCTCTAGGGCAGCGTCAAAAGCTTCTGCCTGGATTTGGAAATGTTTGTGTCCAAGAGGCTTCAAATGCTTCTGTTTTGGCGACGTTGGTGGTTTCTAACTCTTGGACTCTATGGATTTTCATCTGGGACCCTGTTCTATGGGCGTGAGCCATAGGCCCTACACGGTCATCTAGCTTAGGGTCTTTGAAGTTTTTCCCCACAAGGCTCAAGTTTGTCCACTCTGAAGGTGCTGTGGCCTGTGGTCTCGTCCAGGTGTTGCGGAGTCTACAGTCTCATAGGTTCCCGCCCCGTGAGCTGCAGGGCCTGCTACCATTCCTCAATGCAGTGAGCGCCTCTGGTGGTAAAGCCATGAGAGAAAAGGGTAACCAAGGGGGCTAATAACCATGCTCCTGCCTAGGCATGTCTTCGTATTCCTCTGCAGCAGTCTTGAACCATGGCAAGGACGAAGAATGAAGGGGGGCTCGGCAGGGAGAGGGCCCCCGACCACTTCTCGTATTCCCGACGTGCTCTGAGCAGCACTTTGGCGACAACAGGCCAAGAGGGCGCTCACGTCCACCGGTGAGAGGGCACCGAGCACCCGCTGACAGCAGCTTTCATTGGCACGAGGCTACGCAGTGGACTCTGCTCTGAGGTACCGCACGGCGCGCGCGCGCTCACGGTCAAGCTCAGTGCGCAGGACCTTGCAGCGGTGTTGCACCAATCACGTGACACTGCCGTCGATGTATTTCCTCCGGGACTGGCAGTGTCTGCCCGAGTAGAGATCTGAAACGGGTGTGGTGTTGTGGGGGGTACAGATATCAGCAACGAAGGAACTGGCACAACAACCATGCGTCACGGCTACTAAATGCCCTGTATAACGGCACCTTCAGGCAGTCCTAGCGTTTAGACTTTCCATTCTGGGACCTGCAGTTCTGCACTCCTTAATCCTGGGTTTGAAAGTCCCAGCTGGACGCTGCACGCAAGACAGGATGATTTGTAGTTAGTTCCACACAGTCTATAAATGTGCCACAACAACCGACGGAAAGCTGACTCGGGCGGCCGGAAGCCTGACTCACGCACCACAAAAGCGCCAAATAAAGACACCTCTGGCAGGCACTTTGGAACCAGTTACATCTGGCGTTTGCAGCATTAAGAAGTGACATAACTACACAGGCGCTACAGAATGTATCCTCAACTACGTCAGAATCACAAATATTTGGTTCGGTACTGCCCGAATTACAATAAAACAAAAAGAATATATTAGATCCTTGATAGGAAATGTTATTTTGAATTCCAAGTTTGAGGAGTGTGAGCCAGGGGGCATGAAGCGTGCTGGGATAGCAGGCCAGCTGACCTGCCCGTGTTGGGTGTGGTTATGGTGGCAATGGTAACAGCGGTGCTTCCCACATGATATCGGGCGTTTAAAACTGGTAATTATCCTTCCTTTAATTAGTCGCCATTCACACCTACATGACACGTTCTTCCAGAAACCTGCTATTCCTGATAGACACTAATTCAGGCGGCCAGTACCGGATACCATTATCTTGACAAACATTTCCATGAAGCTGCCAGCAACTTCCAAACACCTGGCGTTTGTTACCCGAATTCGGCAGTAGATACAGTCGAAAGACTCAAATGAAACAGCCACCCTGTCCGATCTCACCATTAAAGAGCAAACCCCTTACCAAACGCCATTCACATATCAGAACCCTATCAAATGCTTCCTTAAGATTAACAACATGTTAAGAGGGGGGAAATAAAAAAATAAAAAACACAAAGATCTTTTAATAAACATTCTAATGTTATAAAAACTTCAGAGGTTTGCTGGATACTGAAAAAAATCCTGAAAGACTGCGCAGTACTAAATGGATATCAGCAGATTTCTGGAAAATGTTACTACGCTCGTTATCGGAGCCTGAAATACATTCAGAGAAGCTTGCCAACTATTACCACAAACGTGACATGTTTTTAAGCAGCCAAACATTTCAAGAAATGTAATAATAGTCTGCAACTTTCCAAATATTATATATTTGTAGCATCTTGCCAGACACTCACAATCGTTGACAGAAGTGACGTAACTATTGTAAGGGTGCTGAAGAATTCCTTAATATTTGGAACTAACCTACACATCTCTCTAAGAATCGGTTTATTCAGCAGAAAATCGAACGGCAAAGCCAACAGAGCAGAGTCCAAATATTTGGCACATTCTCAACCCAACCTTGAGAGCAAAGCCGTAATAAGTAGTATGCAGGACATTTGTGGAAAAAGAACTATTCAAACAGGCCCAGGTGTGCAGCGACCGAACAGAACCGGACATAACCTGTTCGAGTCTTCAACCCTTCACCCCGAGGCGTCTTGGCACCGGAAGTACGAAGGCAAACTAACCAGGTGAGGATTCAGAAAAAGATAAGTTTTCAGGTTCTAAAAACTGCCCAAACATTGAGAGGTGGGAGTGAGTTGCGAGAGGTGGCAGGAGTGAGTTCCAAGAGCTGGAGGGAGTGAGTTCTACGAAACTAGGTTCGAGTCCCAGCGTAGGCTCGACATCCTGTGATTCTGGGTGAATCACTTAATCTCTATACCGAAAAGGAATTTGATCTTGTGCAATGTAGCTGGTGCTCATGCACATTGCTCCAGTGACTTTGGCCCGAGTTCACGCTATACAAAGCTATAACAACAAGCACGCGAGTGGTGCGTGCGTGCGCCTCGCGCTAAAAGTAAAAAAAAAAAAAAAAGCATTGGCTGCGTGGCAGTGAAAGTGGCGCGCCCGCGAAAGTGATCGCGGGCTGTAAGGGTGCCCGCGAGCGATGCACTTAATGAGCCATGACGAGCAGGAATGCCAGATGGCGCCTGTGCTCGTAACTGTGCGCGTAACCGCACCCTCTAGGCCACACAAAAAGCTGTGGTCGGCTTTTTGAAGCCCACTTACTAAAAGTCTCGCCAGAGCAGCGCATGCGCTGGCTCAGGCAAGACCTAAAAAAAAAAAAAAATTACCTATAACTGAGCTGTTTCTACCATAAACAGTGTACTTAGTAACATGGCTTTGCATTAGGCCGTTAGCAAGAGAAAGGTTAGCAGTGGTGAACGTCACTAATAAGATAATACGTTTATACCACATGACTGAATATAAAAATGAACACAAGGAGATGATGGACGGAGCAGTGAAACTTTTCAGACACTCACCCCCAGTCACAGATCTGGGTTGAATCCATCATCGTTCTTTAGCTCACTTTGGCACCTCAGTTCAGACCAAGCTATATGCAAACCAGTCTTGACCCTGTGCCTCATGGGAACAGACCAGCCCGAACTGCCAAGCCTGGCTTCCCTGACCCGGAAACCAGCATTCTGGGACCGGTCTCGTGGTAACACCCCTCAACAGCCAGGCTAGCTTGAATCCGGTGGCAAAGTGAGCAAGGGACCCACGTCTGGGCATATCCTTGCCAACTTAGAGCAAACAAAGCAAACACAAGGAGATGATGCACGGAGCGCTGAAACTTTTCAGACATTCAGCCCCCGTCACAGATCTGGGTTGAATCCATCATCGTTCTTTAGCTCACTTCGCCACCTCAGTTCAGATCCAGCTAAATGCAAATCAGTCTTGACCCTGTGCCTCATGGGAACAGTCCAGCCCGAACTGCCAAGCCAGGTCTTCACTAAACCAGAAACAAGCATCCTGGGACCAGTTTCGGAGTAACACCCCTAATCAGCAGGATGCTTGTTTCCGGTTCAGGGAAGACCGGGCTGGACTGTTCCCATGAGGGACAGGGTCAAGACTGATTTGCATATAGCTGGGTCTAAACTGAGGGGGCGAAGTGAGCTAAAAAACGATGGATTCGACCCAGATCTGTGACTGGGGGTGAGTGTCTGAAAAGTTTCAGCACTCTGTCCATCATCTCCTTGTGTTTGCTTTGAATATAAAAATGTACATACTTCAGGGGTGTGAAATTCCTATAGCCCAATCCCAAGATGCCCAGGACATTATTTGGGGTCAGACAAAAAAGGTTTCATATTTATTTAGTCCTTGGGACAAGCAGGCCCAACCCCCCTGCAGCACAAGCCCTTTGGCTGCCAGTTTACAGTGCCACATCAGGGAAGGGCATTGTCTGCAGTTAAGGTAATATCTGTGTCTATATGTTAATGCTGTTCAAACTTGTATTTATGGTTCATTAAGTCTGCGCCAGTCCGCGCACCGGCCGCGCACAGCGCCAGCCATGCTGTTAGTTTTGGTCCACAAATCTCAGGGAATGCTCCTCAGAGTTATACAAGGGAGCAACTCATGTTGATTGGTGAGGGTAGGGATGTTGCTTCCCTCCACACCAATTCCCTGCAGGTAAGAGCACCACCAGAGAAAATTAGACTGGACAGTCTCAACTGTGGTCTCATCAACGCTAGATCCCTGGTGAAGCATCACCAGGAGATATATATTTTAATTAAATCCCTCAATCTAGATGCATTGGTTCTTACAGAAACCTGGACTCGCCCTGATTCAGAGGTTGAATTAGGATTGGCATGTCCACCGGGCTACAAGGTGCTACATAAACCACGGATAAAGGGGAAAGGAGGGAGAGTTGGTTTGATTTTTAAAGACATATGGAACTTTATGCAAATTTCCATTGACGAAGCCGAGGGCATCGAGCTCATGGGGTTCTTACTGGATCACAAGGGGCACCTGCTCTCTGGCATGGTATGTTATCGTCCCCCCCCCCCCCCGGTGCAGTCAACCCTCAATTTCAGACTTTTATTAATATTCTTTATAATACGTCCCTCACTCATTCACGTATGGTTATTTTGGGAGATTTTAATCTCTGGGCCAATGGGAGCACAGCATCGGTACACAAAGACTTCCTTCAATCCTGTGAGAATCTAAACCTGCAGCAACTGGTAAAGGACCCTACTAATCAGGGTGGTCACATTTTAGATTTAATTTTTGCAGAGGAAAATGTGGCCAAAATGGAGGCAATCGCTCCTCTTTGTTGGACTGACCACTTCCTTGTTAATTTTGCGGTGGCCATCCCTAATGAGAACTCAGACTCCGCATCCACGCTGAACTTCCGTCGAGGCAGGGAATGGAACAAATTGTCCGACACATCTAAACAACTGCCAGTAGTCACTGATATTCATGGGTATGACGCAAATAAATCTGTGGAAACAAATTACTCGGAATTCTGTCAACAGATCGCTAAGGTCCTATATCTGGTCATTCCGGAAACTTTTCTGAAAATTAAGCACAAGCCATCAGCCCCTTGGTTTAATGAGAAACTAAAGAACCTAAGGAAAGGCAATAAACAGGCAGAAAGAAAATGGAGGAAACGTTATGATGAAGACGATAAATTAGCTCTGAAGGTTGTATTGGGCAACTACAAAAGGGAAATTGCTAAAGAAAAAGCTGAGTTTTTCGCCAATACAATTCTAGAGGCATCCAACAAAACACGAAGTGTTTTTAAAATAGTTAATGATCTGTCTAAACCGGACTGCTTAAAAAACAAGACCATTGCGACTCAAGAACTTTGTGATAGCCTTGCTACTTTTTTTGAGGAGAAAATCTCTAACATAATTAACGGCCTGACAGTGAATCAGGAACGTAGAAGTGATAATGAACCCAGTGTGTTGACACAACCACTAGGCCATCAGAATGTGGGTGGGGCATGCGAGAATAAGCTAGCAACGCTAGATCATTTTGAAACCCCTACTGAAGAAGAATTCCTCAAACTTGCTATGAGCACCGCCTCAGGGTCCCCTATGGACCCCCTCCCTCATAGGGTTTGGAAGGAGTATGGGGGGGCGCTATTCCCACAGCTCCGTCAGATCTGCGGCCAATCTCTGAGCAGTGGGATAGTCCCTTCCTGTTGGAAACAGGCAATGGTGACACCATTGCTGAAAAAAGCCACTCTTGACCCTCAGTGTCCAAATAACTAATCGACCTATTTCCCTTCTTCCTTATCCGGTGCAAATTCTAGAAGGCCTGGTTAGCAAAACCCTCTCTCAATTTCTGGAAACTAACCTGGGGCTTGAAGACGTGGAATTTCGTTTTCGCCAGGGTCATGGCACGGAGACTGCACTAGTAATGGTCCTAGACGAGCTTAGAATGCGGGCAGACAGGGGTCACTCGGCAATCTTGATCCTACTGGACATGACTGCCGCGTTCGATACGGTCAACCACAAAATCTTATTAAGGCGGCTCGCTGAAATAGGGTTGGAGGGCCTGGCACTGAAATGGCTCCAGTCTCATCTTGAGAACAGGCAGCAAGCAGTGGCCCTTCCCCCCCCCCCCCGTCTATCAAAATTTGGAACCATTCAGCATGGTGTTCCCCAAGGCTCGTCTATCAGCCCAATCCTTTTTAATATCTATATGCGACCGCTGATCCCCATCATCAAATCCTATAACATCAAGCTGGTGAATTATGCCGATGACACGCAGCTCATTTTGTCTCTAGAGGGGAATCAGTCTATTCCACTTAGCAACTTTCATGAATGCACGCAAAGGACTACTAGATGGCTTACGGATAATTCCCCGCAGTTTAATGGGGGAAAAACAGAAATCCTGTACTGCACGGCTAAGAAAGTCCCTCGCCCGCTTCCGGCTAATTTCTGGCCTACTCAGGCAGACACGCCTCCCACACCGGCGGTAGCAGTGCGCAATCTAGGGGTAGTTTTTGACATCAAGCCGAGTCTAGAAAACCAGGTAAATAAAACGGTTGGAACTTGCTTCTCCCTTATCAAAGCACTGCAGAAAATTCTCCCAATGCTACCCATATCAGCCATGGCTCTCGTAGTGAGAAGTGTTATCCTGAGCTGTCTGGACTACTGCAATGCCCTGTTACTCGGTGCGCCCAATTTCCTGATTATGAAGTTACAAAGAATACAGACGATTGCCGCTAAGTTAGCCTTAAAGCAGCCACGCAGTGCTTCTGCGGCTCTCAATGAGCACCACTGGCTTCCTCTAGCACAGAGAATCCAGTTCAAATCATTATGCATTGCCTACAAGGCCCTGCATGGGCTTGGACCTGTGCCACTGCAGGACAAATTTGTCTGGCATTCCCCCGTAAGAAATCTTCGATCCTCCACTGCCCATCTGGTCTGCACTGCCAGAATTAGAACCTCTAGGTTTGGAGGAAGAGCGTTTAGTTGTGCGGCCGCTCATCTATGGAACAATCTCCCACCCATCCTCAGGCAAGTAGAAGAGTTCCCCCATTTCAGGAGGAAACCCAAAACCTGGCTCTTCCCTGGGATGTAGAGTAGGACAGTCATCCGATTGGTAAACTTGTGCAATTAGGGAAGTACCGGTAACCTCAGCGCCAGGATACCCCTGGGGTGATAGTGCGCTTTATAAGTTTGCGTTACATTACATTACATTAATGCAAACATTTTTATTAGGGGGAGCGCTCTGAGGAAATGTTGTACGCTCGGACTGCACTACTTACAGTGGTTCCAGTATAAAAATGTGTACACACGTTTGCAAAGTTTAATACGAGGCTATGTAGAATGCTCCCAGAATGCGCTCTGATTAGATGCAAATATCTGCAGAAGCTTGAAAGCAAGAATGAGGATTCTTTGCTTTCAAAATAAAATGTTCACAAAAATGCAACTAGAAAAAAAAATGTTTTGCTACTACTGTGAAATTGTAGGTACCATTTCTTTGAAGCATCATTTAGTAAAATGTGTTGAAGCATGCTAGTATTACAAAAAAAAATATTCATAAGGGAAAATCAGTGTAACAAGTTTCAACAAGATTATGGGAAACATGACAATAAAAAAGCACTGGCAAAGCCAACTGGTCTGGCATTGGTGGTCAGCCTTTTGTTTTTGTCAATGTGTGTCCTGTTAGTACATGGTTTCCGTAAAACTTTATTGCTGTGAGATCTGCCGGGCCTTGATCATTACAAAACATTGGCAAACAGCTAAAATATTTTTTGGTCTCAAAAAGCACACATAGCCACAGTAGTTCCTGGCACTAAATAAAACTACTTTGTGTGCCAATATGCTCCTTGTGAAAGAACAGAATGCGGTCATTCACAGCGAAGTCAGCTAAGAGAGAGAATTTCAATAAAAACAAAAGGTCGCGGTTAACGCCAGACCTAATTAGAGACCCAGTTCTAAGTCACAATGAAAGTCACAGAAGTGCACCCCTGGTATATGTCCTTGCATTAGTGCAGACTTACACACTTCATAAATTCACAAGAATTTACAGAAGCAGGCCAATAAATCTTACTCCTAGAAAATATTTGTGCACTGCATTTTAGCATGAATAAATATGCATGTGAAGATTTGCTCGTGCGAAAATCTGTTGAACGTTTACAAGTTAACTTTCCCTCCAAATACTTTTTCCCCAACCCTGGAAGAAGT
This sequence comes from Calotriton arnoldi, assembly GCA_963921515.1. NCBI lineage: Eukaryota > Metazoa > Chordata > Amphibia > Caudata > Salamandridae > Calotriton > Calotriton arnoldi. The sequence continues at coordinate 2,272,519 of CAWUFW010002078.1, forward strand.
TTTACTTCTGCCCTTGTCAGGAGTAAATTTTCTCATGGGAAAAAAATAGATAAAGAGGTGGTGAAACCCCTTAAAACATGCAAGTTAGCTGGTTTGCAGACCTCAAAAGGGCATTCCAACCTTGGAACCAATGCCTACCACTACCTCCAGCCCCAGTATGTAGATCTGCAGAAAGGTGGTAAAATAAGTGAATTGCATGTATTCAAACTCTACTATAGTATGAGCCCTGGCATAATCAGAGAGGCTATTGTCAGAGCTCTATTATAATGAGATTGATGCCATAATTTGCCGCCTCATTACATAGCACTAAAGGAGCATTAAAGGGTTAAGTGGATTTTTCTTTTTTTTAACATGACAAGTAGATTTATGAAGCAATCTGTCCCGTGGAAAAGTAGATCTTTTATTAAGTTCCACACCCCTGATACATGCATGTACACATTACACAAATTTACAATGCAAGGCATAAAAAGACAAGTCCATTTGTCTATACTCAATTATCATGTGGTTACTGCAAAGCGAGGGTTTGGGTGCAAGGACAGAAACAGCCACTAAACTGCATCTCTTCCTTTAGGAAGTACTCCGGGAGTCTGGAATGTCCTGTATGTAGAATTATAATGATTATATTTGAACCAGATGCTTCTTAAAATAATGTGAGTGTAGAGGCTCTATGCCCGCTACACTAAATAGCGAAGATTCTTGTGGAAAGTGAAGATTTTACAACCACATCCCTGGTCAAGTATTGTACAAAGGATGCTAAACTTCAAACATTGAAAGACTGAGACTGGCCCCAGCTGTTTCTAGCCACATCCAATATTGTCAAAATTGTCCACCCTCGGGGGCGTGTCTTGGAAGCCGAACATGGCGGACGCGTCTCGATAGAGCTCCGTCGTCCGCCCTAGCCAGTGACACCATCCGTCCTTCATCCTGGTCCCCACAGACCAAAATTGTGGTGCGCCTTGGAGGGGGCCGCGCCGGGCTTCGGGCGGTGTGCCCCTGGGGTTCGTGAGGGCCCGCTTCGGCCGCCTGGCCGGATCCCCGCCGGAGGGCAGAGGACGCGGCGCCTGTGAGGGCGGAGGCGCCGGCTGGACACTGAGGCCGGGTTCCCTGTGAGGAGAGCCGGAGGGGCCGTTGCCTGGTGTGGGCGGCCCGCTCGGGGCGCGCCGGGTGCCCGGTTCCGTGGTCGGAGGCCGCTGTGTGGTCGCCGCGGCGCCCATCCCCCCTCGTGCATGCCGCGGTGATCGGCCGGCGAGGCCTGGGCCATAGAGTGCTGCCCGGATGAGTCAGCCTGGAGGGCGCGCATCATCGGAGCGGGCCTGCTCCTGAGGAGGGGTGAGTGGCGGCGGTGAGACCCTCGCCCACCCGGGCACCAGACGGACCGCGCCGCGCGCTGAGGAGGTGGGCCTGAGTCGGGGCCTGGACACCATCGGTCCCCCTGCGGGTGGCTGGCGAGCTGTGGATTCCGGTGAGAGGTGGGGTCCTGAATTGCAGCCGCGGCGCCCTCTTTGCGGGTGGAGTCAGCTGCTGGGGCCTCTCCGGGACCAGGGAGCCCCCCCGTGTCGGGGGCAGGGGCTGAGCCGGGCCCCGGGAAGCGGTGAGGCCTACGTCGGCGCTGGCTGTGGGCCCCTGGGGCCGGGTCTGGGTCTGTGAGGAGCCGTGCCCGCGGGGCCTACCGGCGCTGGGAGCCATCGGGGTGGGACCCAGGCCGACCCCCGAGGACGACTACGCCGCCATCGTGGTGCCGCCCTCCCCCTGCTGCGGAAGATCCCCTGGCGGCGGTTCACAGGTGGGCCTACTTCTAACTGTGGAAACTTGCGGACAGTGCAGGGGCCGGGCCTACATCGTGATATAGCCGGGGGTGCCCCACCTGCCGCGCTGCGGTGCCTGTTCTCCCTTCCCTGTTCCTGGGCCCTATGGTTAACTTTGCCCTGGTCTGCCGGAGAGAGGCCCTACACACCATCATGGGTAAGAACAACCCTAGCACAGCGGCGCCTAAACAACCTACCATGGACCAGTACACCACGGCCGTCCCAGCCGGGAGGGAGGCCGCTGGGGGCGTCTCCTCGGACACGGCGATGCTCCTGGAGGCCATCACGCAGTCCCGCACGGCCCTCGAGGCCCAGATCAGTGCGGTGGGGTCCGAGGTGTCGTTTCTTCGCTAAGACCTCCGGAAGGCAGTTGACCGGATCACAGAGGCCGAGATGAGGGTCTCCACGGTGGAGGATACTGTGTCCGCCCTCCAGAAAAAGGTCGACAAACTGGCCATGGTCTCCAGGGAGCTTACGGCTAGGGCCGAGGACGCAGAGGGGAGGGCCCGCCGCAACAATATCCGCCTGGTGGGCTTTCCCGAGGGATACGAGGGGTCCTCGATGGTAACTTTCCTTTCAACCTGGCTCAAGGCGCTGCTGCCTGCAGAAGATATTTTGCCCTTCTTCCTGCTTGAAAGAGCACATCGCGCCCTGACTAAGAAGCCGCCACCGGGCGAGCGCTCGCGTCCGGTCATTGCCCGCCTCCTTAATTACGCTGACCGCGATGCCGTACTGCGCTTTGCCCGCATGCACAAAGAGAGCATGGTCTATGAGTCCCACCCCATTATGGTCTTCCCGGATCGTCCAGCAGCAGCGACAGTCCTTCGTGTCGGCGAAGCGGCGCTTGCGTGACCTGAACCTTTCCTACGCTCGTATGTTTCCTGCTCGCATGAAAGTACTCTTCCAATCCAAATCCTACTTTTTCGACACTCCGGAGGAAGTCCTTGCATGGACAGACTAGCACCGGCACATCAAACCACACACCCCGCCACCTCTGGACTCCGATTCCTCTCAGAGCTCACGTGTGAGTGGCAGTCAGGGTGGGGACACATCGCACCGGCGACATCGCTCTCGATCCAACTGGCGTTCCCAGAACAAGACTGACGCAGCGTAGTGAGGTATTGTGGGGTTGGCATTACCTTGGCTGTTCTACCTTTCATTGGGTCGGCTGCAGTGTCTCACCAAGACCCCAGACATTGTGACAGTGGGACACAGTACGCTATCTCTGGCTAGGATGGACTGAACCCGCCTCCTTGTTTTCAGTTTATGGGTAGGGGTGGGATGGAGGGATCCTTTGGAGGGTCCGCCGTGGTCTTCCCGTTGGAGGGCCTGGACGTGATTCTGCCGCGACAGATACTCCGAGTTCCAGGAAGTATAGGGGGTTGGGGGGTGGTGGGAGGGGGGGGGGTTGGGCAGGTTGTTTTGCAGATTTGTTATATGTTGTTTGCACCGCACTATCCCACATACATAGCTAGGCATCCGCGTTCTGCTTCACCCATGGCTCATGGCCCATGCAGCTAGGACCACTCCACTGGGGGACCTCAATACAGTGTCCTGGAATGTGCGGGGCCTGCTGAATAGGGTCAAGCGAGGGGCAGTACTGACCCAAGCCAAGCGGTACTCCGCAGATGTTCTGCTCCTACAGGAGACCCACCTGCTCGGCAACAAGGCCCCGTGCCTGTCCAGGTTCGGCTACACTGCAGTACACCACTCAGGTTTCTCCAGGGGCGCACGCGGAGCGGCCGTACTCCTACACCGTAGGGTTCCCTTCCAGGTTACGAGACAGTGGCTAGATCCCGGTGGCCGTTTTACGGTCGTGTCTGGTACCTTGGCGGGTGAGCAGGTAACGCTAGGTAGCATATACGCTCCACCCCCCCTTAGTCAGACGTTTGTGGACAGACTGAAGCAGCTCTGGGGAGAATTTCCCGACGGCTTGATTATACTTGGGGGAGATTGGAATGACACTATGGCCCCTCTGAACAGATGGAGGGCGCGGCCCCCGACCGTGTCCCCCCCCTAGAACTAAACTCAATACCCTTGCGTACACCTTGGGCTGGACGGACACATGGCGGGCCCTTCATCCTTTCGAGGCGGGATACACATGTGTCGTCGGTACACCCTGCGCTTTCCCGCTTGGACTACCTGTTCCTCCCACATAGCTATACACATAGGGTTGTGACCGCTTCTATCCTCCCACGTGGCCTGTCGGATCACTCGCCTACCCAACTCACGCTCAGTCTGCAAACTAGTCGCCCCTCCTATCGCTGGCGCATGTCACCGTGGCTGCTTCGGGATCCCGAGTATCGGGAGGCACTCCACCGCGCAACGGAGGATTACTTTGCTGCCAACGTAGTGTCTGTTTCCTCCAAGATATCATTGTGGGAAGCCTTTAAGCCCACGATACGTGGGATAGATATTAGTTACCGCACGGGAGAAAAGAAACGTCGCCTGGCGCAGGTATTGGACCTGGAAGAGCGACAACGTGCTCTCCAGGACGCTGTGGTGGAGGGTTCGGACGGTGGTGCCCGCCGCAATCTGCTTCAGGTTCAACAGCAGCTGCACCAGTTGGTTACGAACACGGCCAAGTACGCCTGGCTGGCGACTCAATACCGGATATATCAATGGGGCGACAAGTCCAGCCAGATGCTTCATAGACTCTGCCAAGCGAGGTCCTCCCCGACTCAAGTCCCGGTACTCCGTTTCTCTACGGGTGCCTTGTGCTCCTCCCGGGGGCAGTTGTACAGGTTTTTGCGGAGTTCTACGCCGCGCACTACAGTGCCCGTGGGGAACTCGCTGATTCGCCCATCGATGCCTTTCTCGTAGATATCCCTCCGAAGCGCCTTTCCGACGAGCAGCGAGACGCCCTTGACAAACCTATCTCGCTAGATGAACTACAGGCCGCCCTCACCAACATTCACCCAGGCCGCGCACCTGGCCCTAACGGGTTCCCCAGCGACTTCCTACGTCCCCCACATGGGGACCGCTGGGCCCCATCTTCTCGGCGCATTACATCAGGCGCTCGAGCAAGAGATCTTACCCCCGGACTGGCGTCATGCCAAAATTGTTGTTTTTATCAAGCCGGGCCAACCGCCGGAAGACCCGGGCTCTTATCGCCCCATATCCTTGCTGAATTTTGAGCCGACGTTGCTGGGGAAGGTGTTGGCTGATCGCCTTCATACATGTATCCTTGACCTTGTCCACCCGGACCAGTCCGGCTTCATGCCGCACCGCTCCACCAGGCATAACATACGACGCGTACATAACGCCATCGCCGGGGCCCATCGTCTGGGACGCCCAGCGGTGGTCCTACTGGCCGACATCGACAAGGCCTTTGATTCTCTAGGTTGGACGTACCTTTTCAAATTATTGGAGGCGGTCAATTTGGGGCCTCGCTTCCGAGCATATGTCAAACTTTTATACACGGACCTAACGGCTTCTGTTCGGGTGGCCGGGTTTCGCTCGGACCCCTTTCATATTCAGCGGGGTACGAGACAGGGATGTCCTCTCTCCCCGCTTCTCTTCGCCTTGGCAATTGAACCTTTGGCAGCTTGGGTGCGCCTGGATGCGGTATACAGGGGCCTGGATTGGTCCCCGAATACTCGGATAAGATAGCACTTTATGCGGATGACGCATTATTCCTTTTTCGGACCCCTGGGTCACCGGACCGAGGGTGCTGCAAATTCTGCGGGTGTTTGGTGAAACTACAGGGCTCCACGCCAACCCGTCCAAATCGACGCTTTTCTCGATTTGTAGTGATCAGGGGAGTCTGGACTGGGCCTCGCAGCTGGTCAGGGCACAAGACTGATTTAAATATCTTGGGGTCCACGTTACCAAAGACCCCACCATGGCGTGGTCACTCAACATTGCCCCTCTGCTTCCTAGGGTTCGGGAGGAGACAACGGTATGGTCTCATCTCCCCCTGTCTTTATTCGGCCGGTCTGCTATTTTTAAAATGGTGTCCTTGCCCCGCTTGCTTTACAGACTACAGAACTACCCATACCCCATCCCGCCGTCCTGGTTTCGCCAGGTGAATGCTCTTCTGAACGGTTTTCTGTGGGATGGCGGGGCGGTTCGGGTGGCCTTGGCGACCTGTGTCCAATCTACCTACTGCGGGGGCATCGCTGCGGCGGACGTGCGGTCCTATTACTGGGCGTCCCAGTTGCTGGTCATCAATGATTGGTGGTACAGCCAGCAAGACGATCCGGCTTACGCGGTGGAACGACTTTTCTTGGAGGTGTATCCGCTATTAGATCTTCTGTATAGTACCTCTGCTCTGGAGGCCCTCCTGCCGGCCAGTCGCACGGTGATCCAGATATGGAGACGCGCTTTGCGGTCCATGGGGTGGTGGGGCATGCTAACATGTGCGGGGCACGTACCTCCGACCGGTCTCGGCTCTGCCCGGTTTCCGTCGTTGGGACAATATAGGGATCTCGACATTGGGGGGATGTGATGCGCGGACCCACACTCAAAACCTTTCAAAAGCTACAGGAGGAGTTTGATCTACATAAGTCCCAATTCCATAAATATCTCCAGCTTCGCCACGCCTTGTCTCCCCTGATTAAAAACCCTTACGACACTGCCAGAATTTCACCCATTAGAGGGTAGACTTTTGATGGGGGATCTAGGGGAACATCAAATCCGTCAGCTCTATCAGACACTGACCACACATGCCAAGACGAACCTGGACCGGACGAGGGCGGCATGGGAGGCAGATATACCGACCATCTCTGATGACGACTGGACTGAGGCCCTGGCCAGCCCCAGGGGCTCGGCTGTGTCCACTAGATACCGACTGATCCAGTTTAAATATCTCCACCGTGTGTACTACACCCGCCTCCGTCTTTGGAGGATGGGGGCTATTTCATCCCCCACCTGCCTCAGATGCCAGTCGGATGATGGCTCCTTCGTACACACTGTCTGGGGCTGCACAGCGTTGCGGCATTTTTGGTCGGGTGTGTTGTCCTGCCTGGGGTTTGTTCTGGGTTGGGATCTCCCAGCAGATCCCCGTCTAATTCTTCTCCACAGCACTGATGATATAGGGGGGAACATATACAAAAGACACCTGCTCTTCTTAGGACTCACAGTGGCCAAGCGCGACATAGCCCAACAGTGGAAGTCCTCCTCTCCCCCTGGGGTAGCGGCTTGGAAGTCCGCATTAGACAAATGTATGTCTGCTGAGGTGGCGGTGTTTCAGGCTCGAGGTTGCCCGCAGAAACATGGGAAGATCTGGGCTGCATGGGCTAAATACCGTGGCATTGACCTTTCTATCTTTCCCACGTCCACAAATCAGGATCTCATAGACAGGCTTACCATATGACTTCCAATTTCAACTGAGGTCTAGCTGGTGCGGAAATATGCCTATATGTTTTTAAATCTGTATAATGTTTCAAGCGGGAAGTGCGGTGCAGGGTAGGGGGGAGGTGGGTGGTGGAGGTTGTTGGTTTGAATGTTTTATATATCCTCAAGGGTTACCCTCTTCAGCGACTCATGAATCATTGATCCGTGCCCTGTATACAAACTGCCTGTTGGGGGCTCACCCGTTAGATGTAAAATTTCAATAAAATCTATTGTAAAAAAAAAAAAAAAAAAAATTGTCCACCCTCGATGTTGAAGTTTTGAGGATCTCTTCAAATATACGCAGCATCTTCTCCCCCCAGCTATTGAGTGCCCTGAGGATCACAGAGAGCAAGGCAAGAGCAAAGCTGGTAGGAGCAGGTGGGTTTTGCTGTGCAAGTGTACAACTAAACATTTGAATCTGATGTTTGTGTGCATGCACCTGCCTAACTTTTCTTACCCCTTTTTTTCAAAACATTTACACAAGTGACAAAAGAACAAACCTCCCTGCCCACCTCCCCCCAAAGAAAAGGGCAAAAAAGTTATCCCAAAGCCTAGATCAAGTGTGTAGACTGCTTAATTTGTTTTGTGTGTATTCAATTGTGTTCGGGGATCTGTTTAGTACTTGTCTGTGGGCTGGTAGGAGAAGGATTTTAAATGCGTTACAGCATTTATTTTTAGTGGCTTGAAACTGCCCATTACCTGCTGTGTTGAACAGGAACTGAAAGGTGTGTATTGGGCAAGTCTGTAACCAAGATTATGAACTAAGCAGCAGCTCCCTCGCCCCTCTGCACACCTGTTGTAAGCTAAGTGATTGGGCCTAGACCCAGTCACCCGAGCAGGCCTTCCTCCTCTCCACCCTCCTTGCACAGCCCCTTAAGCTTAAGGTCGCATGATCTATGGAGCTACTGTTCCCACTGGTTGTAGTGCTTACAGCCTGGCCTCCTAGCAGTGGTTAGGGTTCTTATTAGCTCTAGCGCTTAGGGACTGGCCTCACATTGGTTCCTATTGTTAGAGTTCCTCTTGGTTCTAAGACTTAGAGCTTGGCTTCCTATTGGTTTTAGGGTTTGGAGCTAGACCTTCAATTGGTTCTTACGGTGAGAGCTCCCATTAGTTGTAGAGCTTAGGTTCCAATTGGTTCCTAGGTCTAGGGGTCCCATTGGCCCAGGTCTCCTGATCTCTAGGGCTATTGAAACCTAGGGCTTTGGGCATAAGGTTAAGGGTGCTGTCTGTTTAGCCTGGAAAGAGCCAAGGGCCAGAAACTATGCATCTCCACCACAGAAACTTCAAGTAAGTAGTCACTCGTTTTTCAAAATGTTTATCAGTTATTACTACCTTAATACTATCTATACTAAATACACATCCCTCATATACAGTTTCCTGTGGGACCATAACTACTGCTAAACCACCCTAACCACCATATGAACTCTCTAACAGCATAACAAACCACAACAGAGCCTATCAAAAATAACACATCCACTCTAAAATCCTCTGTACCTCATTCAAACCACTAGACAATATAGCAGTTACAAGACTACTACCCTCCACAAAAAGTCCACACACAAGACATCTCGAACTTCCGAATTCTTGACCCAAACAACCTCCCATCCATTACCACTGCAACCACACTACCTCCCAACCCACCAAAATGTCCTGTACTCCTGTTCCTCTTCCCATACTACATCGCACAAACATCCTGACAAAAAGAAAAGCAACAAAACTACTACAGTATTTACTCTTCAAAGTAAGAACCATTTTTCTCAGAAACCACACTAGACCTCACCTTCATTAGAGACCAGGCCCAGTGAAGACTTTGCACACACGTCACAAAGCCATTCCAACAGATGTTCGCATCATCAACGAAAATCATAGTGGTAAAATTGGAGGCCTGTCCATCCAAAAAATAAAATTAAAAAACTCAAAAAATAACAAATTGAGAACCACATCATAGACCGCTGCGAACCCTCATTGACAAGATGTCACCCTACTCCATCTATTCCCTACTCCTTCCTCTTAATATATAGACCACCATTCGGCAATTCTAAATTTAACGAGGTCTTACTAGATACAGTGACGAAGACCCATTTGGACCATCCAAACATACATTCTAGGAGATATCACCATATGGTTTGACAAGAAGAATCTCACCACAAACAACTCTGAAGAATTCAACCTCCAACAAACAGCCAAACTCACATTGCTGGCACACTCTAGATGCCATATTTGCTCCCTTAGGCATGCCACAGTTGCAAGCTGCTCCCCTGTACGCTGGAGTGACCCCGTCATCATCCCCTTCAAGAACAACACGTGTTTCAAGGGCAACACTTTAAAGACACCAAAAAACACACTAATACAGACAATGGAAAAAAACTAGACCTCCACAACAAACTACCATCTTGAAAGAACTCCAGTAAACATGTAACCAAAAAACACACATCTTCTAAAAACTGGATTTCAACAACAATGGACAAACATACCAAAAGAGATCATATCCAGGTTTGACCACAAAAAAACAACACACGGATTAATAACACTGAAATAATTAAAACACAAATCAACAAACTACAACGCAAGTAGAGAAAATCAAGAAATTAAACAGAAAACCACATTACGCCTCTATAATGGAACCTACAGAAGAGTCATCAGAACAACAAAAAGGCAACACTGCTACACGCATAACTGAAGCGGACTACTCTTATAAAGAACTCCACAAGATTCTAGCAGAATTCTGCAATCCAGAGAGCCAAACCACAGTAAAACCACTATTGTGTGACTTCTGTGACAAAATCTCCATGGAATTGTTCTCAAAAAGGTTTAAAAATTGATAATTATCTTAAGGGGAACACAGGCAACACCACTCCAACACATGACTCCACCAACATAGAAAGAGACAAAAGGAATTTGTCTCAATAAGCTCTCGGAATAATGTTTCCTCAACATCATCACAAGCAGACCATCAGGATCACCTTCAGACCCAGCATCTCCAAAACATCTTTAAAGATATCCTTCACAAAACTTGAGATGAAGAGTTCGCTAGATGCCCAGGAACTAGTTTCATTCCACCCAAGCTGAAAACCTCCTGTGTTCGAACACGCCTAAAAAATAAACACTTCAACCCATTCTTAGGAAAAGATATTTGATAGGGCAATGTTTATCCAGCTTACACATTTTTCAAAAGGTAATGACAATGTCAGACCAACAATTTAGTTTAAGACCAGGTGAATCAGCCATCATATCCATTTTGGGTGCTCTAAAGCTTATATTGGACAAGAATGCAGTGCCCGCCAACAGTGACATTTTAAGGATTTTGGGGGCCATGGACAAGGCATATTTAGGGGGCCCCTGTCCTGGACAACATTTAATTTCATTACCTTTTTATGCTAAATTCAGCCTGCATGATGCTAAACAATGCTTAATCATATGCTAAATATTCAGTAAAAGGGTCACACAAACGCAGTTATAATACATCTCGACTGGGGCTCAAAACTCCTTAAGATGACACCTGTAAGAGAAAGACAGAAGTAGTGGTAGGCAAAGAAGAGGGAGGGATGTAAAGATCGAGAAATAAATGAGGAAGTTCACTTTCCCCAGGGGCTGTTTGGAAGGTGGGGGCCCTGAGAAATTGCCCCCATTGCTCATGCCTAAAAACATCTCTTTCCATCATATTACTTCATGATAAACCAGTTGTATTCAACACTGTTCACCGCCACACGCTACTACAAAGATTCCATCATCCTGGATTATGTGAAAATGCTCTCAAATGGATTGCTTATCTGGGAAACAGACAAAGTGTAGTTTACTTACCACTGTTCACATCCGCTCCTCACACCCAAAACTGTGAGGTCCCTCAAGAGTCCATCATATCCCCTCTATTATTCAACATATACCTAACCCTCTAACCAAACCTGATTATATTCAATTAGTTGCACATTATGAGATGCTTCAATCTACAAAGAAATTACTTAATCAGCAAGTCTCTAGCATATATTCCAGAGAGGCAGCACGATTGGTGCCAATTCAGACGGATAATTAGAAATGTTACGTTTACTTCACAGATTCCGTTTGATCTCAGATATTTGAGTGAAGGTATGTCAGCTCTTCGAAGTGGCACATCTTTTGTGCATGACAGCCATGGAGATTCACTTTTTGGGTGACTTCCGATAAAATAACACGGGCATGAACTCGGTGATACTAATTTTGGTGACGGAACTAACCGCTTTTATTTTCTGTCGAGTTTGCATCATTTAATATTTGCTCACGTTTTTCGGATCTGCATCACCCAGTATATTTCTCACTGTAACTCCTATTTTTCTTTTTGGCCAAGAGAAGCACCACTTGGAACTGTGCAGCTTGGCTTGATTTTTTTGTTTCTTTATCACTTCATTTCTTACCGGTACACTGCGATGTTGGCAGGCAATGGGACCTCGACTTTGCAATTTCTTTGTAGATTGAAGCATCTCATAATGTGCAACTGATTGAATCTTTGTATTTGTTCCGGCAGGTGGCCATTTTCTGTTTCATTTCTTCCATGAATTGTGCCCCTGAAGAAGGGTTTTTGCTTTACCCGAAATGCATTGGGGGCACCACAATGAAACATATATGTTGTACCGTTTTATTAGCCGCTATTTGTGAATTGTGCAGTTTCGCAAATTTGTAACCTCGAAACCATGAAGACATGTTGATGTACAAAATTGTTTATATGCTTGAATATGAACGAAAAAAGAATATAAACATTGATTTGGTGAAAATTATTTATTGTTGTTTAATTTACGAAGTGTATCATTATAATTACCGAACCCTTTAGGGGTCATTACGTAGTGCGCTTCGTACAAAGTGTGTAGCTATCTGCACACTAAGCTTAGCAGGTATAGTAGGTAGAGGGCAGCGGCAGGTCCCGTCCACTAAGCAGCACACATTGATTATTGTTCACAGAACCTAAATAATCTAGTTGAACCTAATAAACATTGGTGTGCAGGTTGAAATCACTAATATTGAAATTTAGACATTCTGCCACAACCATTCAACAAGCACCCTGATGATCATGTCTTTGAAGGACATAGCTGATCTGACAAGCAACCAAGCAGAAACCAAAGTTTATATAGCTGAGGAAGCTGAATCAAGATGCTAGAAGCTTTAGTGCCACACCCGGAACACTGCATCAAATGCTAAAACAACTGGAATACGTTATGCGAAAAGAAATCAACCAGCGACTGCATGCCACGACGCTCATACAATACTACAAGGTTAAACTGATTCCAAGAGGCTTGAGGATTGCCTTGAAACCCATGCTGTTTAAATTCAACAAACAGTTTATGTCCAAGTGGTATGCTATCCTCAATAAATGTTCCTTAGATTTGATCCTTTTAATTGTTGAGGAACTATCAAGTATTTTAGAGGAGCTAAAAACAGACATCGGATTTAAAATCAGAACTGGAGAAACGTATGGAAGCCGATAACTGGACGAAGTCATTGAACGAGCTCAATGCTCGGTTAGATGAACATGCGAAAGAAGTTCACGAGCGAAAACTCCGTAAATTCAAGAGGGACACTATAGACTACAAGTTAGACGAAGTCTATACTTTGGCAGAAGCTTATGCACAAAAACGTGCATTCCGAAAACCAGGAATGGCGTCCTCAGAGGAGAGAGTGTCGTCACGGATCAGGAGTTGACATTATCCAGGGGTCCAGTTGCATCCACGAGTGAAAGCGGTACTAAACCTCCACAGGCAGAAGTACCATCTATTACAGGGAAGGAGTCTTTTTTAGCCCAGGGCTACACCTCAAACCACCCCCCGGAAGAAAGAGAACCAACGAAAGGAAGCGAATCAGGAGGGGACAAAAAAAGAATCACAGAAACTTCGCGGACTCTCAGGAATCCCAAGAAAACCTCGTCATGAATATATCTCATAGAACTCTTAATCACCAAGAATTGACAGTACTTAATAAAGGAATGTCGTTTGTACCAACATATGTTTCGAATGCACTGGAAACCGAAGTGTCCTTCTTTAAATTTATGAGAAAGTTGAGACTCTGTTGGTTCTTTCACACTTTGCCACCTACTGAACAATCTCCCATGGAAACCACTGCTAAAAAATTCAAACCTAAGAGCGGATTCAAGGCTTCTTTTTCGCATAAATCCTTGGACACCTTCGAAACACTTGTGGAAAAAGATCTACAACAATTGAAATATCAACCTACTCGGACAAATCTTACTACTAAGGAACAAAGAATTCTGAGGCAATTAAGTCAGGCTAACACAATCACCTTTCAACCGGCAGACAAAGGCGGTGCGCTTGTTGTTATGGATAGAGACTTTTATGAAAGAAAAGTGAATGAACATGTTTTAAATGAGGACACCTACATACGCTTGGAATCAGATCCAACGCAAGAATTCATGAAGGTCTTATCCACACTACTGTCGAAAGCCACAGATATGGGGTGGATTGATGAAAATACCAAGCAATTTCTTTCTCCGGAATTTCCAAAGAGACCCCATATATACATGTTACCAAAAATGCACAAAGATGCCATTGATGCTCCGTTTCGACCCATCGTGGCAGGATGTGGTTCGCTGCATGAACCTATTGGGAAATTTTTGTTTGGATTACCATCTCCAACCCTTAGTACAGTCGTGGAGCACATACTTGAAAGATACAACAGATTGCTTGGTAAAATTGTGCAACATCCAAGGAGAAAGGACTAAAGATACCTGGTTGTGCACTATAGATGTTGCAGCGTTGTATACATCAATTCCTCATTGTGAGGGTTTGGAGGCGATGGAGTGGATGCTGGTGAACAATGCTTATGAGGAAACAAAGAACATACTGTTGATGGAATTACTTCAGTTTAGCTTATTCCATAGCTGTTTCATTTGGAAAGACAAATTCTTTTTACAAAGGACTGGAACATCCATGGGTTTTCCTGGGGCACCCTCGTATGCCAATATTTTTATGGCCTTTTTCGAACACACTCATATCCTGTGCAAGGAGACCTGGACAAGGAATCTCGTGTTGTACTTGAGATACATAGATGATATTATGGTTATTTGGAAGGGTAACCGGCAACAATTGGAAGAAAACATCAATGAGTTGAATTACCGGAACCAGCGTATCAAATTCACACACCACATACATCAAAATACAATACATTTTTGGGACATTCAGATTATCAACACAGGTACCGGTTTACAAACGACAGTTTACAAAAAACCGACTGATAGAAACAACACACTACACTATTCCAGTTTTCATCCACCATCCTTTAAAAAACATTTACCGTTGTCTCAATCCACCAGATTAAAAAGAATTTCATCAACACAGGAACATGCAGATGAAATGATAAAGGAAGAGTATGCCAGGTACACCAGAAAAGGATATCCGCTTGATGTATTGGACACAGCAAAAAGCAGAGCAGCACTGAAAACCCGTGAAAATTTACTGAACCCTTCACAACGACAACAAACTAAGAGAGAAGTCTGCGTCTTAAAATTCTTAACGAAAGCACAATCTTTGAAAAGAATCATAACACGAAGATGGGAAGTGTTGGAGCAAGAGCCGGACTTCAGGACAATATTTGCGATGAAACCCATGTTTGCACACTCCCGCTCAATGAATTTAAGAGAAATATTAAAATCGACAACTCTGCATGACAAACACATGCACACAGGAATGAAGAAATGCTGGAACTGTAGCCATTGCGGGCGGCAATGTTATATTAGGAAACTCCTTTCCACATCCTCAAACAGGCAAGAAAATAGTACTAAAACATTCTTCTGATTGCAATACAGAATCAATCAGTAATTTATGCCATAAAATGTCCCTGTGGTCTCACATATGTGGGACGCACGTCACGAAAAATCAAAATACGGATCACTGAACACAAGAGTATGATCCGTACGAAAAATAGAAACTCTTGTCTGGCAGCGCGTTGGATTGATGCACAATATTCCATACTGCATATCAGCAGCACTAGGGAAAGATATACTAAAGCAGCTTGCACACAGGGAAACATTCTGGATCAAATATCTTGACACACTTATTCCTAAAGGCCTCAATGACAAACTTGAAATGATTTGTTTTATATGATTGGATATTTTATACCAACCAAATGTGGAGACGTTACTGCTGTTCTTACAGGTACTTTTCACACAGGTACTTTCTGTTCTCGTTGTTAACTGTTTAAATTACACTTGTGCAGTTCCATTGCACGCTAACACCGGATCTTTTTTACCCTTCGAATAACACGGCAAGTTATTTAACTTCACATCACCTTAACGACCATTTGATGATAAAAGTTCTTATATATATCCCTTTTTCATGATTTTTTCCGACTTTTGACATTGGGAATTACCTGTCCATATACGTTCATGACGTTGATGCAGATTATGTATAGAAGTACGTCATTAGGACATCGGGGTCTCGGGTTAACTCTAGGACTCCTTGATACTGAATAGTTCATTGAAACAATAGTCAGCTTGAGGGTCCTTTTTGGTAATACACAGCATTATCTAAGGTGGAGGTTTACACGTTTACATGCAGTAAATAGTGACCAGATGAATTGGCACTGTGTGGCAGAACGTAACCCTCTAGAAAGGGATCTCTGTTGGTAATCTCGATTGTCCTCATGTGTCCAATAAAGTCTGGTGTGGTCAATGCTACTCACTATAGTGTAGGTTGACCCACGCGTACAAATAAAGTTTTATGGGACAGGAGTCTGTCCTCTATTTTTACGGAGTGGCTACGGCATGACGCTGGGTGGTTTCAGTGGAAGCGGAGGCATTCGAATGTAGACGCGCATGAGAGTCGGACGGACGGGTAAGATTGGTGGAGTAGGTTGAAGTTCTGAAGTCGTTAGCGTTTTCAGCATGTGTGGCTTACGGTACCTTTGATCTTTATTTTGATTTAGAAACGAAAAAAGAGGCGAGAGTATTGGCGTGAGCGTTAAGTAACGGCTGGCTACTTAATCAGTAAGTCTCTAGCATATATTCGAGAGAGAGGCAGCACGATTGGTGCCAATTCAGACGGATAATTAGAAATGTTACATTTACGTCACAGATTCCGTTTGATCTCAGATGAAGAGTGAAGGTATGTCAGCTCTTCGAAGTGGCACATCTTTTGTGCATGACAGCCATGGAGCTTCACTTTTTGGGTGACTTCCGATAAAATAACAGGCATGAACTCGGTGATACTATTTTTGGTGACGGCACTAACAGCTTTTATTTTCTGTC
The DNA here is from genome assembly GCA_963921515.1 of Calotriton arnoldi. Lineage (NCBI taxonomy): Eukaryota > Metazoa > Chordata > Amphibia > Caudata > Salamandridae > Calotriton > Calotriton arnoldi. The sequence goes on from CAWUFW010002078.1 coordinate 2,288,884, forward strand.
GTGTTTGCATCATTTAATATTTGCTCACGTTTTTTGGATCTGCATCAGCGAGTATATTTCTCGCTGTAACTCCTATTTTTCTTTTTGGCCAAGAGGAGAACCACTTGGAACTGTGCAGCTTGGCTTGATTTTTTGGTTCTTTATCACTTCATTTCTTACCGGTACACTCCGATGTTGGCAGGCAATGGGACCTCGAGTTTGTAATTTCTTTGTAGATTGAATCATCTCAATGTGCAACTGATTGAATCTTTGTATTTGTTCTGGCAGTTGGCCGTTTTCTGTTTCATTTCTTCCATTAATTGTTCCCCTGAAGAAGGGTTTTTGCTTTACCCGAAATGCATTGGGGGCACCACATGTGTTGTACCGTTATATTATCCGCTATTTGTGAATTGTGCAGTTTTGCAAATTTGTAACCTCGAAACCATGAAGACATGTTGATGTACAAAATTGTTTATATGCTTGAATATGAATGAAAAATGAATATAAACATATATTGATTTGGTGAAAATTATTTATTGTTTAATTTACGAAGTGTATCATTATAATTACCGAACCTCTAGGGGTCATTACAAAGTGTGCAGCTATCTGCACACTAAGCTTAGCAGGTATAGGTAGAGGGCAGCGGCAGGTCCCGTCCACGAAGCAGCACACATTGATTATTGTTCACAGAACCTAAATAATCTAGTTGAACCTAATAAACATTGGTGTGCAGGTTGAAATCACTAATATTGCCAGTCACCCTTGCCAGAAATTATGTGAATATCTAAGCGCCACCCCAGCCCGCTGACGTCTGTTTCTTTTCACAACTTTCCACGCTAGAAGCGCAGAGCCATGAGAAACACTTACCACTGGTGTGCGAAGGAAGGGCACTTAAAAGGTTTAACCCTTTACACCATAATCTGTTCTCAGACCAGGAAGAAACGGTAAGAAATCTGAAGCTAGACAGAATCTCAACCAGATAAGGCGTTACCGAAAGTAAGTACCTTGTTCATCTGATAGAGACTTCTAGCCACAGATATTTTACCTCAAGAGATGCTAAAGCAATTGCCTAAGATTATGGCTCGGGCCTCCTCAGAGACCATAGGCACCACTTGCCCAACCTGTGTCCCATATAGTATGGGAGTATCAGCGCAAGAGGCATGCGATGTTCACTAACCACACTGCTAGGCGGTCGGTATCCTCTTCCTGAATGTATCCAGCCCCTTGGATTCCCTATTCGGTGGGGTGGTAGGGAAAGCACCATAGTGGACTTTGGAGGTGGAAGCCTGGACCACCAAGCTCTCTGGGGTGGGGTGAGAAAACTGGGGTCCCTTTGGGTGGGGCGATGGCAGCAGGCAATTTTCCTGAGCACCGGAGCCCCTGTGTAGGGCTTGGACCAGGCCCAAAGCAGGACATCGATGAGGGACAAAGGGAGAACTGGTTTGGATGGGGTAACTCCCAGTTGAAGTACCTCCGTCAAGACATTTGTCTTGACTGCCACTGAGGGCAATTGAAGGTCCAAGATCATAGCGGCCCTCACCACCATTGCGAACGAGGCACCCTCTGCCGCAGCCACGGTACCCAGTGTCTGGTGAGGTATTCAGTCCACCGGCATCCGCCAGATCCTCAACGCAGATGTACCGCCCAAAGATGATGTGCATGGCTTTGTAGAATTCCTTTAGCTGGGCCGGGGTCGCTCCGGCTTCCGGAAACTCAGGGAGGCGTAGAGACGGCCCTGGCGCAGGCTCCACTACAGAGATAATCCTCGAGTGGCAACAGCCCCGGTCCCAACCAAAAACTTGCGCAGTGAAGTCAAAGACCTCCTCGATGATGACGACTTCTTGTGAGACTTACCGGATTTTCCCCGACTACTTCAAGTGGGACGACGATTGTCGGGAGAGGCTCTGCAAATATTCTTGGGACTTGGGACCTTCCTTGCAACCAAGATATGGAATCTCGCAGGCTCGTTGGGATTCTATAACCACTGTGTGATTGGTGATGCATTCTATGTGCACGTTGTGCAAGCATAAGAAATTATTGAAGGCCACTCTCAATGGGTATAAGACAAAATAACCAAATGTTCTGTACATTTAATAACAGCGAGATTGGATGACATGTCAGACCAGCGGTTCTTAACCTTCTGACTTCTGTGGACCCCCACAGAATCATTACTTGAAACCGGGGACCCCCACTGAGTCAAAATTGGAAGCCGGGGACAACCCGGCCTGAACAATTTCTCCAATTTGGACCTGAAAACAATACACAAAAGTACAAAAACAAGTATACGCCAAACAAATGCTCAAATAAAATATTTTGTTTAATTCACATTCAAATATAGAAAAAGTTATCAAATTGTCAATGTTGATTCCTAACTTGCATATACTTTATTCATTTTATTTGATTAATTTTAATATTTAATGCTGTAAAAATCACGGAGCCCCCGAGATAAGTGTCCCAGACCCCCAGGGGTCCTCGGACCACAGATTAAAAGCCACTGTTTTAGACTATTCTACAAGGTCATGCTGTTTGTATAACCTGTAATAAGCACAAATGCAGGACTTGGTGTGGGTTAACTTCAGGTAATTTTATCTTTACTTGATACAGGTTTGAAGGGTTGGGACCTCAGTGTGATTGAAAAATGTGCAGTTTGTATATAATATCCACCATGTTGAAAAGCATTGATCAAGGCACTAGGCTACATTTACTGTTAAAACCATCTGTTAAAAGCAATGGGTATTTAAGGATGGCTTGTTATTACTCTGAATTAACAATGTACTTTGTTACATGGAATCTTGCAGTTTAGCATTGTAGGCAAGGGTTTTGGTGTTGGTTACCCCCTCATACAAACCCTGGGGAGAGATTTGCACTGTGATAATCCTTGATATAGTATTTTGTCAACTGTGATACTTGTATACTTTTCTAATTTTATGACTGTATGTCTGTTCGCCTTGTGGGAAAGCTTCTGTTCGATATAGGACACCCGCATAGGTTATAGTGACAAGCCAATGATCTAAGCTATGCGCCAGGTGGGTTTATAGGGAAAGTATATGTCAGTGCCATAGGTCTGATCTGTTTATTATTGTCAATTATGACTGTCAGTACGCCTGGCTTATTTATTGTGAAAAGCAATTGTTAAAGTCAGTTGATGCTGAACTTTGGATTGTTAATCATACTGTGTTACAGGCTGTAGACCATTAATTTGTTAAATGAAGTCTCAGATTACCATAGCAGTCAAGGATTTTGGAGTTGGTCATCCCCTCTGTTGGACGTGCAGATAGGACCCTTTCACTGTGATAATCCCTGTTGGGCCATTTTGAGAGGGGTAGTATGGTGTAATTTTGCACATATTTCTAATTGTATAACTTTGTGCTTGATGCTAGCCAGTTTATGCACAGTTCAGTAGGTCTGTGTGGGTTATGGTTTCAAGCCAAAGTAAAGATTGAAGGCCTTATTGGTTCATTGGGAAAGGTTAGTTCCATTTCCATGTTTGATGTGTTGATTATGACAAGTTGTGTGTGAGCCAGTAGGCCTGACTTACTTATTGTGAAAAATGTGTGTTAAACACACTAGGTTTTGAGGGTGGATGGTTACCTACCTAAAGCCTGTAGGTAGATATTTTGAAACATGGAATCTCCCAGACTGCCATAGTAGATAATTGGGCAGAAGCGGTTTGCTTCCACTTACAAAGAGTGCTTGTACTGCACTTTTTTGGCTATTGGAGATATATATATCTATCGATATCTATTAAGATACAGAAAACCCCGCTCTATCAGACTTGCACCTGCTAGACAGAGAGGGGTTTTCACAGAAACTGCAAGCACAATTTTTGAGGAGATCCCCCCAAAAGGTGTGCTTGCAGTTTCTGTGGCCACAAACGTACCAGTGCCACGTAGCAGGTGCAAGTCTGACAGATCGGGGTTTCCTGTATCTTAATCATCCAGTGCAATGCTTAAATAATACCTTCCATTGGTCGTATGGATCTTTGCTCATCAACGGGGAGAAATTAAAAGGAGCAATCATCTACATCAAAACTAAATAAAAGATAAAATCATTAAAAACTTTAATAGTCAGTAAAGCGAATTTATGGGAGTGAAAAGGATTTATTGATCAATTCTGTAGTTTCATTACTCATTCAGTTAGCATCGAGTCTTTTAAGCATCATAATTAGAAATTAATATAATCCAGTAATTGATATTTCAATATAAGGACAAATACAGTATTGGTAACTATGACAGTTAAAAGTGAAATACAGCAAGCGTGTTTCATAAAGGAATGTCCCTAATCTAAATTATAGTACACTGAAATAGAATAAGGTGTCAGCCCAGAAAACCCAATAAAGCGTTCTGGTGAGAGAATAAATGCATAAGCATAAAGCCTTTGCACATCAAACAAAGAAAGTGTCAATCTGGAAAGTATTCTCAGCTATGAAATCGGTAGAAATCTAATAAAACAGGGAAAAGGCTCAAAGTAATCTGTCATAAACAGATATGGTCTCACGGAACCCAGGAATGGATTTCTGGAAAATGCGAGTGAAAGAAGTCCTCCTACTCTAGGAACATACACTAAAGTAAAAACAGTAAATTTTAAATTGAGAAAAGTTTTACATTATCCGTTTATAGCATCCAATAAGATTTCAGTAAAATCCTGAGAGTAGGTAAACTCCCAAGTTTCTCAAGTCTTCACCATAAGCCACAGAAATAAGTCCTAGAAAAGATACTTCAGTCACATTTTACGCTTCAGACAGATCCTTCTATGAATCATCCTTCCTGTTGCCACCTTTCCTCTCTGTAAGAACCTCTCTATCAGTTGTCTAATAGATAACAAATGCCTATTCACTAAGAGAATGCTTCTGGAAAGTTACAGAATCTGCAGTGGAAACAAAAAAATCTTGTGCAAAACAATTCTGCATGAAAAGTTAGGGTATCAATCTTTGTTAACATGGCATCAATGGTCAGGCTAACGTAAGTTATTACATTATTATTTTGTCTGTATGCTTATAATGCCCAAGTATGATTGCATACTACAAAATTTATAAAACATAATACGTATATTATTTAGCCTAGACTCTTGCACTTTTCAGCTAAATGCATTTTTGTTTGCAATAATAAAGACATTCGCTGCAGCAAGCCAATGCTTATAAATCTCCAATCTTTTTCCATTGGAGTGCCCATGTTTTACTTTATTGAAGCAAAGTTGGTTGGAAATCTATATTGGAGTTACTACTAATGCCATGGTGTTCCTGATCCAGCTTTGCTCTCTTATTCCCCCAGATCAATTCCAACAAAGATGTTGAGTACAATTTGTTTTTGCTTTTTATGTTTTTTTACACACACTATTCGCTTTTGTATAGGTTTATACTCTAGGATTCATTTTTACACCCCAATCCGTTTGTTGACAGCAGCACAGGTATACTGCTGGCTCTCTATTGCATCTTCTACTTGACATTCCTGACTTTCGTAGTGAGTAGAACTTTGATTTATCTTTCTGACCTCAGCACCAAAGCTCTCCTTAGGGACTCGCTCCCTTCTTTATTATTTTTTCTTCAGCGTGTCCTATCACTGTACAGCTAATCACATAGGATAACAGACCTTTTTCAATTAGACTTCACAAGTGAATAATTTCACTCTAAGTATCACACAAGCCTTTCTCACCTACCATCCATGGACTAACTAGCCACTGTCATACTTTAGGTGTCCTAACTCCTTCTGAGTCCTGATGATGACCTACCAATTTGAATAAGATCAAAACATTGCCGACAACCTTAAAGACTGTTTCTCCAAATGTGGCTGTAAAAATTTGACTAAAGGAAACATTCAGTCCACGATTTGTTATGTACATTGGTCATTTATTGTTTATGTCTGCACACACTGTCCAGGCACAATCGTAGTTTTGTGAGCACTGGAGACACTTTGCACTGCACATGCTTGATTATGCATTTGTGTTTTTCCTAAACTATTACTAGGTCATAAACATTTTTAGATGCATGTTTCCCTCTGACCAGGTACTGCCAAAAAGTTGTAGACGTTGATATAACAGCAATAATTGGCAAAGCCAACAAGTCTCACCTATGGAAGAGCTATTGGCGTTGCTAATGTGTTTTAGCCATTTGTACAACAGTGTGGCTGCTATTCAAGGGGCAAGGATTGCTGCGCGATGCATCCAAAGGCGCTGAGGGAGCGGTCCCTTAAGCTCCTCACCGCCCAACGACCCTGCCCACGAGGAGCACAGTCAAGGCTGATTTGCATATAGCTGGGTCCAAACTGAGGTCACAAGGTGAGCAAAAGAACAATGGGTTGGGATGCTACCCCGAGCGATTGCCAGTGGTTAGACAAATTGCAAGCATTCCTCCCATCAACTTTTGTGTGTTTTATGCATCTAACTCCTATTTTATGAGCATTTAGAAGTATGGGGATTCAGTTTTTCAAAACTCAGGGAGACTGGGATGATCAATCTTTAAATTTTTAAGAAGAAAAAAAAGATAAGAAAAAAGGATTCATTGTTTTTTTCCCCAAGATCAATCCATGTACTTTAGCCGAAATAGATTTACATTCTATTCGGAGTCACAGCTATTGGAGGATTAATATCACCTCACCACTGTACCACCAATACAGGATGAATGATGGAATGCAGTTATTGACCACTACACACTGGAGAAGGTGATTTGTGAAAGAAAGGAAAAGCTATAACTTTAATGTTAAGTGGGCACCACTCACAATTACTAGCTGCCCTGTGATCACACGAGTATACTCTCTGGCTAAAAACTGAATTTTAGCATCAATGTTTATCAATCTAGTAATTTTTCTCCTGATGTCATGTTTGATCATGTTAGTTGGAGTTAACCTGATTACAGCGACTGATCTGTTAATTAAGTGCATACTTTACATTTCCAAATCAGTTTAACAGCTTATATACGACTTTTTACTTGTTTCGCAACAAGTTTACCCTTCTCTTGAATAAAAAATGAAGACAAACTGGAATTGAAGGATGACTTATACGGATCATACACCGAACAGTGGGACGGGTTTTGATATGTTTGATGGCAACGTGCTACTGCAAATAACCAAGGAATTTCAATTATTGTAGTCAATTTATTGGTAACTGATGCGAAAGAGGTTAGTCTGGCAGTGATAATCACCAACGACGACTGCAGCAGGGCATCCTTCAGATTACATTTGGTGCAATTTCTTAAAGGAATAAAGTACCTGACCTCAGGCGGTGCTAGCAACATTTACTCCGGGAACAGCCAGGCTAAACAGTATTTGTTGTAATATATCATATTTTATGTACTTGACTCTCAATGTCTAAGGTATTCTAACAGTGGTGTCCGAAACCCTCCAATATAGCTCACAAAATCTTTGGAGTTTAGAGCATAAAAGTCATCAGTTAGTTGCATCTCGAGAAGTTAAATTTCATTTATCTTTGCAGGTCAATGTCAGTATTGAGGTCCTTCTGCCAATGTGGCACAATGAGTCATCTAGTTCTGCTAACCAAGTCTTAGTACACACCAGAGATGGAGCTTTGTCTCTTGGAAAATTCTTACATATGAGCTACATAAATATCGAGAAAAAGAAGCAGGATATTACAGCTTATTTCTGAATCCTATATGGTTCAAGTTAAAATTATTTCCTTAGTGTTGTTTTGGTCACCTGGGGCCATCTTACAACCTGCATAAGTCAATCGAATCACCCTCCGTAACTACATTTTATCTATCACAAGGAACTACTGAAAGTCAGACATTTATCTTTCAGACTCAACCTCAGAGTTTCTTTAAACATTCCGAAAGTAAGAAGAGCTGATTGCAACTGGTCATCACAGGCTCTCATGTTGACCACTCATACAGGAAAACTCCCCCGTAAATAAAAGTTGCCGATTGAGGAGCCACCAGATACCGAGCACATAAGAGTTCCATAAAGCGTCGAAGTATGAATAATGCTTTTAAAACTCCTTGAAAGATAGCCATCCCCTGGTGGTAAGAATGTATTATTGGTGATATGCATACAAGACAATGCTCTAAAACATCACTAGTCAGGGTGCATAAATAACATACTAAATCCCTAAATCCCAACACGTCTACCAACATGAGGCACTTCCTTTTCCACCAGACATTATTTTTCCTTTAAAAGGAGGAAAGTAAATATCAAACCTAAAAGGACATTATAAACAAGAGGGCAAAAGACAAGGCAACAGAAAGGCAATCATGACTGAAAAAAAGAGGCATTGCGTTCACATTTATATTTAAAGGTCAAGACAATAGCAAAGGCAAGAAAACCCTTTAGTTTAACGCCCTAGCCAGGGCCGGCTCTAGGGCGGTGCGACCGGTGCCACCGCACCGGGTGCTGACTCTTCAGGGGGCGCCCAGTTTGGAAGTATTTTATGGTTTAAAAAGCACCTGCTGCTGCATTGCTGGCCTCCGGCAATTTTCACACAACAATAAAAATGTCAAGATAACTCCGGTGATTAATGTTCTTCCTGGAGAGAGAAGGCGTTTCGTCTAGTGGAAGTTTTAACTCATTTTATGGTAGCACAGAGGGTTAATATGCATGCTGCAAAGAATGTGTACCATGCAGATCACATAGTAAAATAGTTTAAATAGGTCAGTGCTTTTGTCAGAGAGATCCTTTTGTTACTAGCAGTGTAGATGTTAAAATCCTAACATGGAACAGTGAGCTAATAACTGTCATCAAAGAACTGCATGCAAACTGCAAGGTATATATTCGAGCATTTTGATTTTTTCCTCCGTCTTTCCTTATTCTATTGTTTCAAAAAAGGTTCATTTCGGTAAAAAAAAAAAAAAAAACTTATTATTAAATGTAACCACCAACCATGGGGTTATGTTTCAAATTATGAGTTTGTGCTTCTTCAGACCAAGCAATCTTAAACTATACTGTCTACCAGTATGAATGACGTGACTCACCTTGTAGTCTTCTGACTTATGTAATATTTCCTGTACACTGATTTACACACATATGGTTGATTGTCTCTGTGTAATGTGTGTGTGATGAAAAGTGCTCTGACACCCTACACTGGTATAGGTGGCGCTATATAACTAATTAAATACATCTGAGAGAGAGTGGTTATGGAGACTTGAGGGGGCACTGTTAAAGGGTGGTAGAGAGGGAATCCGTGGGGGGTGCTCATGGGGGGGGGCCAACTAACACTGTCGCACTGGGCGCCACCAGTGCTAAAGCTGGCCCTGGCCCTAGCTGTAGGGGATGACCCGTTGACATCCTCCACAGGGGGGAAAAACCCACCCCCGTGGAGTCAAATATAAATGAAAGATTTTCCCTTCCCAGAAGGGACTGGTCAGGCCAAGAGAAAATTTGGTGGGCTTTTATTTTTTCCTCTGCTACCTGGCCCCTTTCTGGCTCCCAACATATGTTGCTGAACAATGGCTGAAATGGGCTGACTGTGTTAATATGGAGAAAGTTGATGTCAATATGAAGAACGATACAATTATGTATAAAAACGAAATCGCATCTTTATGAAGGAATTTGCCCATTGTGAACTCCATGTTAACACCGACTCAGAAATGCGCAGTGAGACAGGCTCCGAGACTTGGCCTGAAGTTACTGATAGACAGGTCACAGGTGGTGCGGCACGTAACAGGCAGACAAACACACAAACAGGAAATCCCAGATCAATCCCACAATGGTCCAGGGAGATCGGCCTCAATAAAGCACACACGGCCAGAGGGGTATGCGCGCTCCCAAAACACCATAAAGTTAGAAGCCAATCAGGACACAGAACATCCGGTACATGCAGTGATCACGCCCTTTCCATGCCAGAAATCTGGAAACGTTACTTACTGGCCGCATTGTGTCCACGCAAGGTCAAGGCCTACCTGGATTCCCCATGGAATAAATTAATTTAGGACTCCAAAGGCAGCGGTTCACATTCCTTACCAAACAAGGATCGCTGGAACAGTTTATGGCATTCAATGAAGAGTATATAAACCCATCTCAGTTCGATTGTACGTTGAGACAGTCCTCAGACCCTATGCCTGTAACTGTTCTCCTGGCGGCAATGTTTAATTAAACAAACTGTTTCCGTTTTGACAAACAACTCTTGTCTCTTGGTTTTTTCCACAGTAGTTCATGTTCAAGCAACAACAGTGTCCTATGCTGTGGTGTGTGGAAGTAAAATATGAATGGCACAATAACTGATCAGTAGTTAAAGCGGGCTCGCCCATTGCCCTATGATGTAAACTGTGCTGGGGTTGGGGGGGATGAGGGAGGGGGGGGAGGGGTGTGGAGGAAGTAAAATGTATATAGCACAATAAGTGATCAATGGCTGACGTGAACTGACACTCCTCTATTGATTGCCTGGTGGACAGAAGCAGAGGTGCACATGGAACGTGTAGCTAACTTCATTAAAAGTCACTGGAATTCTGCTCTTTCACAGGGAGCCTTCTGTCTCACAAATAAGTTTCTCCTGGTATAAGGGGTGACTATGGCAATATATAGCTTTTGCAACTTAAAGTATTTTATTTTTCATTTTTCTATTTCCCTTATGCATTCTTTGGAGCAGTTGTTGGCTTCACAGTATGGAGTCAGATAAGTGCTTAGTACCTCCTCATTCTACCTAGGCCAGAACGCTTAAGAATGTGTATGTTGTCTATCGGCAGACCACCACAGGAAGACTGAAGTTCTTCCTTGACTTTCAGTTGGCTATTATTGAAAGCCTTACTGCTGTAAAAGCAGTAGTCGCTAATTCATCGGTTGTGAAGTCTGTTGCCAGGGGAGAGGATCAGCGCTTTGCCAACCACATTCATGCAACTGAGCAAAACAGTTGCCAATACCGCCAATGCAGAGTTTGCGCTTAGTAAATAAGGAAAGAGGTACACGAGTAGCTATTACTGTCCCCAGGTCTCAAATGCTGGCCTGTGTTTCCCAACTTGCTTCACTTTGTACCACACAAAAGTGAAGTTCTGGGAACTTGACTGAAGTGGAGTACACAGATCAAGAGTATCTGCCTCAAATGGTTGTTCATGGATACATACCTTCCATAGCCCGTTACCCGAATAGCTGTCTAGCTTTTTAAATGTGTCCATCCAATTTGGAAAGAAGGACAGTAATCCAAAACGTAATCTCCCTATGTGAGATTTGACCCACCATGTCTGTACTGACTACAGTAAAGAGGTATTATTAATTGGCCTTGTTTTTGGTTGCTTGCAACCTTCATCCTACATTAAAAGGTGGCGGATGTTCTGTCTGCCATATTACAAGTTCATTATAGTCAATGCACTGCACAACACTGTGGACAGGGCATGTGCCATGTTTTGATTGAGTACCCTTTAGGGAACTTGGTAGGGTCTGCCCCAACGTGTCTAGCCCAGTTTTCAAAGGTAGATTTGCTTACACTATGAAAGAAACTGGCTAGAAATGCATCCTCAGACACTGCAAACTTACTTCCACAAACTTGAAGGAGTTGGATTTAGTGCAGTGAATGCACTGAAGGCACATGAAAGACCAGTCTTTCTGAGCCTAAACAGGCTGCCATGTGAGGTGTTAGTAAAGAATGATCTGGCACCCGCACTGTATTAGTCAGGAGGACTGAGTGGGGCAGAAACCTAAACAGGAGGTCAAAGCTTAACCTAGGCTTGTTTTCATAGGGATCTAATGTTGGTAAAATGCAGATGATCAAGTTAGAAGTGACCCAAAAATCACTGTACCCACCATTAGTCACATAGGTCATAGTTTTGGTCTGTCTGCCAACCTCATCCTCTGTCAGAATATGGTGCATATTCCATCCGCCATGTTACTAGTGCATTACAGTCAATGCACTGCACATAACAGAAAAGAGGATAAGTGCCATGTTTAGACGAAGAACGCTGTTCATCAAAACATGGACAAACTTGGACTAACACTGAAGCCATTAGTCTTTCTGAACGTAATCGCTAGGAAACTTAGTAGTTTGCCCAAGAATATTTAGACCGGTTTTCAAAAGGTAGTTATGCTCAAACTGCCAGAGGAATAGGCCATAAGCGCCTCCTTAAACACCCCCACCTTGCTTCGACACACTGGAAGCAGTTGGATTTAGTGCAGTGAGTACAATGAAGGCACGTGAAAGACCAGTGTTTTGGAGTCCAGGTAGGCTGCCAGGGGAAAGTATTAGCAAAGGTGCACCAGGCACACTTGCAGTATTAGGACTCTGGGTGAGATAGACACAAACGTGGAGTCAAAGCTTAGCCTAGGTTTGTTTTCATTGGGATCTTATCTAGCTTTTTTTTGCTTAGGTGGGTGCTCTCCCGTTCCTCTTTATTCTGCATTTTAAAGCACAAGTCAGGATGGCAGGCCTTTTTTGTCCAGACCCCACGGCTGTGGAATCAAATGCCTTTTGCCCTTCACCTGCTCTCTAACCATTCTATTTTCCACAAAGTCTTTAAAAGCCACCTTTTTTGTTAACGGGGGGGGGGACTCTTCATTTTCAAATCTACCCAAGATATTGTCAATCTCTTCTGCTTTTTTGGGTTCTCAGTTCCACCACCAATGTGCCCCAAACAAACATGCGATGACAAATACCCACTTACTCAAACAAATTAATGCAACAGAACGTTTTGATCCTAATGCATACAACTTGAATATAGAAAAACAATTAAGTGATGCTTCAGTGCCTATACTCCCCATCCACATATACCACACTTCAACTACCCATGTAGGCCTGACCTGTGCACCCTAAACCCCCACAATCCGCCGACAACTAAAAGTCCATTAGCAGGTCTACCTTTTGCCAAGAAAAGGCAAGCACCTCAGCACTTAGTAGACATTCAGTGGATCATTTTGAGGCCCTACTAGCCAAGTCCGGAGAGTTGGGCCTGAAAACTTCCCCAATGCTTACATTTGATTCATAATATCCAAAGCATCAAAGAAAAAGTTCTACCTTTCTCTCACTCCCTGAAATTTTGCTTGTGGATTATTACACATTTTAAGTCTAAAAAAACTGCCTAACCAAGACAGACCATCATGAATCTGGATTGTTTTTTTAAAGATAGGACAACATTCAAGAAAGAATTCTTAGCAGCTAAGATCCATCATTGGAAGGTGCAATACATTATGTTTTACTCTCCTGAATTCACACTCAAAATCCATGCCAAATGGACCAGTAAACTATACAACCTGACCTAATGGCTCAATTTCATGAATTTCGCATAACATAAAATGCTAGAAATTTTCACGAGATCACGGCATGCATAACAAAAATTTCACCCAGTCTAAGCAGTACTAATCAAGGCCAATGAAAAAACATCTGTACGCCTTCAAATGAATCATTTGCAAAATGAACAGGGGCAACCAAAGTACAACTCCATCAGTAATTATTTGAAATCTAGCAGTCACAAGTCAAATGCATCCGAGGCTCATTACACACACCCTGTCTACATTCGCAACAAAAGGTAGACAAACTAAGATTAACCATCAACATCACAAGGCTGGCTTGAGACTCTCCTTTGCACTACTTCCTTAAGTCCTTAGCTGCCTCATTCATCACTGATTGAACTTCCTCCTTACACCTTTTCATGCTGTAATGCTGCATAACTCCGAACCACATACAACATTAACATCTCCTCAGTCAACCTCCCATGCTCTTCACCCAGACTCGACAAACCAGAGGAAATTAGCCCTTACTTACACAAAGAGTGAAGAAGCACAAGTTCAATCCAACTATCCAAAAGTAACTTCTACATTGCTGGTCGAATGAAAACCTGGTGTAGTGATAACTCTTCATTGATCTACTACAAGCGGGATTCAAAAACATTATTCATGTTAACAGACAATCCAAGAAAACTTAAAGACCATGACCGCAACCAATGAGGTGCCCAAGCTCAACAAAAGCTCCAGCGAAATCGGGCACTGACAGAAAACAGACTTCAGGAAGCAGCCTACTGAACAAGGAGAACGGGGCCCAAGAACTCAACAGTCGAGATGAATCCTTGACGCACAACAAGTTGGATAAAATCAGTGCAATTAACCAGACATGTAACAAAACACAACTCAAGCGAGAAATGCAGGGTCTAACTGATAAGAGTCAATTTCCTAAAAGGGAAATCAGGAGACTTCGAAGGAAGGCTCCTCTCCAACAACCTTAAATATGGATGGACCTACCAGAGTATAAAGAAGGCAACCACATGATTGCATATTTGGAAGAATGAATAGGGCGTAAAGTTGTGTCACAGAACCTCTCTGGTTTCTTTGTGATCAAGCGCAGGGCTCCGGCCATATCCCCTCCACTGGGGACTGCATCAAGACCAGAGGTAATGCGCATATGGAACTATGTGGATCGAGATGCAATTTTATTAGCTGCATGAAAAAACAGTAATTTCATAATTGGGGGTGCAAAGTTTATGCTATTCCCAGGCTATACACTAGCGGTGCAGCACAGGAGGCTCTCTGGAAGTCAAGCGAATACTCCAGGAACAAGGGATCAAATATGCTTTGATGTCCCCAGCATGCCTGAAAATTATGCTGAATGGAGACACAATTCTTTGAAGATCTTAAGTCGGCATGGAACTGGCAAGATGGCCATACCAATAAACCCTCATGATGCCTCCTCTCTCGGACTGAAGCCAAAGAGAAGGCGCTGCAGGGCTGAAAATAACCCATCCCCTGCGATGAATCGCCCAACAGGCCAGACATGAGAAAACAGATTGTGTCACTAGCCACAAACACATGGCAAACTGGAGAGACTAGTAGTAAGCAACTTCACAGGAAGGCAAATCCAGCTCTGATTCGGATTAAGACGTCATGGTGAAGTCCAGTACAGAATGGCCAGGGCTGACTCCCAGGGTGGAAGATAACTTATTTAACTGAGAGAGATCTCTTTTGTTGGTAAATAATGGAAGGTTGGCGGGATGTCAGTTGGAGGCAACAGACACTTATCTGGGGCTCGAAAGATCCATCCAACCCATACGCTGGAGCAGATACGCATTCAGATGGAGTAAAATATTTGTGACAGGGATCATTAAGAGGGAGGTCCTCTACATCCACGATCACACTTGCTTCAGTAGAACACTACACAAGGAGCAGAGTAGAACACCCCCCTCGAACTGGCCATGGGTACCATTGGTTGGTTAGAACAGTTTTCTTTCACATGTTTTGGGCAGGTGTAGTTTTAGCCCTGTCCTGGGAATGGGAATTAAGTTGGGATTTCAGCGTGGTTGCTGTTGTTGGTTGTTTCTTCCTAAGTGGTATCATGCATTTACAAAATTTTGAAATAACCATGGGCGGGGGGACAGAGAGGAGTCACTGTAGATAAGGTGGTATAGTCCACCCTCTCCCCAGAAGTTCATCAGTGCAGCACATTATGGCAGGAAACAACCATTCTATGATTAAGAAGCAGACCAAATATGTGATAATGTCCTGGTACATCAGGGAAAGTAACAGCATATTTAAGCAGCATAATGTAAATTCATATCTTCCCTACAGAAGGGCAGACATGGCAATGCTCCAGGAGGTGCATCCTGCAGTCGATTAGACTATTAAAATAAAAAGACTGTGGACGTGGCAACTCTACTATACCACTTATTCAACATTTGCCCGAGGAACTTTAATCCCTTGGGCAAATGCCTGGGCTCCCTGTTGAACCCTTGAAACAGGTAGTGGATTTATAATCCTTAGCCAAGGAACGGACTAGGTTTCCTGGCTGTCCCCTATTAATAGGAGGAAACCTTAAGGAGGTGTAAAACATTAGTCTTGATAAATCACATCCATCCCCGACTTCGGCCACATCAGCAAAGGTGGCTACAGCACTATCCAGTTGGGGGCAACTTTGGGCACTGACAAGACACTTTGAGGCGACTGCACCCTGACCTAACAGAATACTTCTTCTACTCCCCCATCCATGATCTGCATATCAGATAAAACAAAATATACAGTAGTGAGGAACTGATCCCCCTATTTGCTCAACACAGAATAACTGGGTACAACATATTCTGACCATAACCCTCCGATAACACATCTTACTTGGGGGTCATCCATGTGCCGTGATCCCAACGTGGAGACTACAGTCTCGGGCCCCGCTTTTCAGGGCAAGATGGGTTGGGACATTGATATAGATTTTGAAGCCAATGAGGGGACAGCAGTTGACACCACTAATAAATGAGAGGCATATAAGGTAGTGATTTGTGGGGCCTGCTTTGCAACAACATATTTCTGGTCATCTCTCACTCTGCAACTGACCTCCATAGAAGAACAAATTCAGCATTAGAATCACGTCACAAACAGACCGTGGCTAATAGAGAGAAATAGGTCCAGTTGAAAGAGCAACATACCCAGCTAACTGATAAATTATGATGACATAACTATAAATACCGTTTGACCTCAGAAACACTAGCGGCGACAAGGTGGGCACACTTTTGGTCAGGCTTATCAACTGAGATCAAAGAGGTGAGCACACAAAAACAGAATGACAAGGACAGCAGATATGCACACAGCAGGATATTAATTGGGTCTTTTTTTGATATTACACAAAACTTTACTCAGAGGGAGGGGAACTATGTCTGCTCCACCAACAGACACTGAAGACTATCTACAAAATACACAACTTTGTACCCTTACACGCATGTAAAGGAAGACCTAAATGGCCCGATCACCGTTCAAGAATTAAAGGCTGCAGTCACGAACATGATGATAGTTTTATTTTGAGTTTTAGGAGTCTTATCTGACACAACTAGCACCTAAATTATTGACGCTATACAACAAGATACATGACTAGAGAAAAATGACTAACTCAATGACGGAGGCGCTCCTGAACCCACTTCCCAAGCCAGGCATACTAACAAAGGTAGCAGGATCTTATAGGCCTCTCTCGATGTTAAACACAGATTATGAAATACTTAATGAAATGATTGCCACTCAACTCTTGGAGGTGATGACAGTTCAAGTACAACCAGTCCAAAGTGATTTCATACCTGGACGCAGCACATCACCAAATATAAGGCGCCTTTTGCATATTGCAAGCTTTAACCTAGATGGGAATGTGAAACTGGGAGATTTTAATCAGTTGATTTACGTTAAGTATTTGATACAATCAGTGCTGAGGAAAATCAGACCAGGGCATGGTTTAATTAACTGTGTAGAAATATTGTACATATCTCCAGTGACCAGAGTGAAGACAGGAAAGGTCACCTCAGATCCCCTAAAGGTACCTGCTCTTGGGGATCCTGATGATGGTGCCACTAGCATCCTGCTTTAGGGTGAAGAACAGGTCAAGGGGGATTAAAGCCGCTGGATTACGGCATATTGTAGCCTTATCTGCAGATCTCCTGATCTTTCTTGGAGAACTGGATCGGGGACTATGCCTCACAATCACAATACTGGACGACTTTGTGCAGATTTAAAGACTCGTGGCTACTGTTCCAAGAAATGCATATTCCCAATTAGCCCAAACATAACACCAAACATAACATAACACCTGTGACAGAGCAGGGAGTGGTAGGGGGGGAACGATTCAATGTGAACCCAGTTGGTTTAAATACCTTGGTATACAAATATTACACAATAAGCAAAAAGTCACCAAAGCTAACACTGTTAGAGCGGTCAGAGCACTATGATACACTGTGGAATTCTGGAAGACACTACAGTTAAGTATAATGGGGAGGGTGGCAATGATCAAAATGGTAATGCTCCCTGTGATGCTTTACTATTATGTCAACCTACCATATAAATTATTACTGAGCCCCTATAGGGGATTACTCTTTAATGACATCAATGATTTCGACAGAAGGGAGATGCAGAATCGTGTTGAGTACATTGAAACTACCACCTGAAAAAGGGAACTTTGAGTACTATCACATAGCTGTCCAACTACAATGGCTACAAGATGGTTATTGAGAGAAGCACATGGGTAAGTAACATGGGCATGGCTTAGAAAACACCCAGACATGTTAGATTGCCTTTTCACTGCATCGACATTTAGCGCGAGGGATTTATCCCCGCTTGTGGAGTCGATGGCCCAATGGTCGAGAAAATAGCAATATAAGCATTGCCAATCTCAGATTTACTCCCCTGACATACTAATAAGATTGCTGTTAGGAAAAAGAGGAAGTAGAGTGTAGGAATGGAACTATCTAAGGGTAACTGTTCTGGGAGACTGGTACAACTCTGGCAAATTATAAAATTTTGGGGAAATAATGGAAACACATAATGCTCCGCAAGGCCTCTTCCTGGCCTATGGAGGAATGGTAGGGAAACAATATAAAAGGTGGAGTCCTTCAGTAGTAACAGAACTAGACCATAACCACACCCTAAAACTGTACTAACTCTAGGGCAAACCGGGGGCGCTAGCGAGCCGGCTGCAAGATGGCCACCACGCTGTGAGGCTCTGCAGGCTGGGCAGCTAATCCGCCATTTATCCTGCGGGTGGCCTGCCCATCGCGACCCGCAAAGACGCGGGATCGACTCTGGGTGGGCTGCTGCACCCGCTGATGGTGAAACTGGCGAAGGCGGGGAACCGGCTCCGGTGATTTTAGGCGGGAGCATCTCCCGCGGTGAAATGGCGGCCCTGGCCTGACTGCGGCCCTGTCTGGCGTGGCCTGCCTCAGGCTCTGAACAGAGGAGGAGCAGAGGCCTCATTACTGCTGTATGCTAACGGTGAAGACCGGCGCCGGCTGCGGAGGAGACCTGAGACTCGCGACTGCTGAGGGACGACTGGGGCGAGCGGCCTGCGGCTCTGCCTCCCGGACCTCGATTCGACTCTCCGTGGGATCCCCTGCGGCCCTGAGAGACACAGTGAGGGGCAGCGGCACCGGGCGGGGGAGCGTCGGCCAGGAGATCACCCGGGGGGGGGGTGCCCCATCGAGGGCTGAACGTAAGGAGCGGAGAAGCGGTGGGAGGCCGGCCTGCGGGGTTGCGGCCCTAGATCTGCGGGGCTCGCTCCTGGCCGGGCTCTCCTGATTGTGTGCTCCTCCTGCCTGGTGTGGCGCCAGATGGGCCCCTTTCTCCAGAGGACTTGAGTAGCGGACATAATAGAGTCCGGCCCCCACTAGCCTGGACTGTGCTGTAGCTGATCGGGGGGCCAGGGCCTCCGTTCTCCACTCGGGCGGCGGACTGGGCCCTTCAACACACTCGCGCGGTGTGCACGGGTTGGACAGATCGGTGGGGGCGGAGTACTGCGGATCCCTGTGGGGGCGCGCGCCGTAGCCTCATCTGCACCCCAGTGAAGGAGGCACCCTGGGACCCGCGTGGGATCGGGCCTTGCCCCTTGTGGTGAATGACTTTAGGGCTCCTTCGGCCTGCCTACTAGCGCCGCTTGGCAGTTTTGGGCGGCGGCCCCGGAGGAGGATCTGGCAGGCCCCTGCTTTAGATCTATCTGCCTGCTCTATTTGACTTGATCCCGGGCGGACAGCACTGGCTTGGCTAGGGGGCCGACCTGCGGGCAGCCTGGCGTGTTAATCGAGGGGCCCTGCTGCAGACCGCGGTAGGGGGGGGCGGTCTGTGGCCTCACCGTGCATCTGTGAAGCTGCCCCCTAGGACGAGAGTAGTCTGGTCCCCCGCGTTGAGCGGCTTTGGGCCCCTTAAGGCTTGCAAATCAGCGACCCTTGGTGGACTGCAGGGGCGGATTCGGGGGGTCAGGCGGACCCCCCGCTTTGTCTACACGTGCTCGCCTTGATTGCCCTGTCTCTGGTGCGGACTCTGTTGCTTTGGCTGGGGGGTTCGACCGGAGGACAGCCCATCGTGGTGTTTGGTGGACCCAGCCGGCCCTGGGGACAACGGGAGCTGCTTTCCCCCCACTTTCGGCAGGCTCTGTGCCGGCCTTGAAGCCCCTGGCTTTCGGTGAGTGACGGTCTGGGCATCATGGGCAAAACTGATGCCAAACAACCTAAACTCTCCTTTGACCTTCGGAAAACCCCCAAGGCTACCAACCCCCCGGTGGAGGAACCTGAAGGAGAGAACATGGCGTCTGCGCCGGACCCGGAGCCCAGTATACGCACCATGCTTGTTGAGCTGAAGAACTCCCTTGCAGCCATTGATTTAAAAATCAACTCTATGTCCGACCGCCTGGACCGGCTAAAAGATAAAGTGGCCAATCACGATGAGCGCATTGCGGAGGTCGAGCAGCGAACCTCCGCACTGGAAGATGAGGGTACGGCGACGTGAGAAAAACTTCAAAGTATGGAGAAGGTACTCGAGGTAATCTGCGCCAAAAATGAGGACCTTGAGGCCCGGTCCCGGCGCAATAACCTGCGCATTCTGGGAGTCCCCGAGTCTACCGCAAGGACTTGGGTGGAGGATTATGTTGAGGACATGCTTCGGGCCCTTTTTGGGGATGCCCTGTCTGTGTGCGTGGTGGAGCGCGCCCACAGATCCCTGGGCCCGCGGCCTCCCCAGGGCGCCCCAGCCCACCCCATCATCGCGAGGCTACTGAATTATAGGAACCGGGACACGGTGCTTTGCAAGGCCCGCGATCTGCCGGACTCCAGATATCAGGGCAATGTGGTCTCATTTTTCCCTGACTTCACGCTGACGGTCCAGGTGGCCCATTGTGAATTTGTGCCCGTCAAGCGGATGCTACAGCAGCAGGACATTAAGTACTCTCTCCTATAACCGGCGAAATTGCGAGTGTTTCACTCCGGCAAGACATCCTACTTTACGGACCCCAAGTTGGCTGCCAAGTTCGCCCGCACTCTTAAACAATCGAAGCCGGCCGCCACAGCGGATGACGATCGGCTGGCAGGAGACACGCTCAACGAGAATGACTGATTATTGTGCAGCAGCCCCCGTGTTTTATTGGTTCCAATGTACACTAGTGTTTCACTGTTCCTTGCCACATTGGTTCTTGCTCTTTTTGGTAATTCAAGTCCACTGGGTGTTGCGTGGGATGACCGCCCACCTGATATTGTGAGCTCCCTATGGGCTCTTGCCCGGCCACCCGGCTCTTTGGGCTGGGATACGTCGAGCTTCCTGGTGCTACCCCTCTGGGATGAATCCCATGTTGCGATTTGATGTTGGCCCCTTGCGGCCTGGTTGAGGGTGGGTGGCTATTCTTCAGCCTAGTTAGGTGGCTGCAGTGGGAGGGGGGTGGTTGTACTATATGCAATGTTTTATGTCTGTATTTCCCTTGTCTCCTTCCCTCCCCCCCCTTTTTCCCCCCCTCTGGTCCAACGCCTGCAGATGCGCGTTTTCTGCTTTCTCTCCCCTTCTCTCCTTCATTGCCCGCGACTGGAGGTGCTGTGGTAATGGCTGATAACTAACACCAAGAGTACGCTCAAAGCTATCACCTGGAATGTGCGGGGCTTGAACGATTGTAGAAAGTTGCGGCTTGTAGCGGAGCTGCTGAATCGCCGCGGGGCGGATATATGCTTTCTGCAGGAGTTACATCTGACGCGACACGCACTCGCGCTTGCGGGCGGGCTGGATGAAAAATTAATTGCAGGATATTCTAGTTATGCACGGGGCACAGCCATTGTTCTCCGAAAGGGCCTTCCTTGGCGCACGCGTGATACTATCCTGGACCCCCTGGGTCGCTACGTTATGGTCTCGGGAATACTGGCTGGGCGCCCAGGTAGACTGGTTTCGATATATGGGCCTAATGATGACGACCCCCAGTTTTTTAGCGAAGTGTGGAGGCTTGTGGAATCTCTGGGCCCGGGGGCAGTGCTGTGGGGTGGGGATTTCAACGTAGTGCTTAATCCGGACAGGGACAGATTGGGCGGTTCGCGCCGGCCCCACCCTGGAGCTGCAGCCCAACTCCAGGTGTTGATGGAGGACTATGGCGTGACGGATGTCTGGCGTCGGCTCCACCCGCATGGCCGTGAGGGCACCTGCGTCTCCACCGCAGGCCCCACATGGTCCAGGATAGATTATTGGCTCATCTCCCACGACGTGGATACCTGGGTTCGACACTGTGTGCACCTCGCACGTACCCTTTCGGATCACGCCCCAGTGTTGCTGGAATTCGTAATGCCCGACGCGCCGAGCAGGTCCTTCAGCTGGAGACTCCCGGCTGGAGCTCTCCATGATGAGGTCTTTCGGGAAGACATCGAACTTGCTATAACAGAATACTTTGAGTTCAATGAGGGCTCGGTGGACTCCCCATCCACGTTATGGGAAGCTTTTAAAACAGTAATTGGGGGTAAATGCATAGCTAAACAGGCCGGCATCCTTCGCACTCTCCGTGGGGACTTAAAGCGCCTTGAAGGCGAAATATGGCTGCTGGAGCGCAAATACTTTGATACTAATCGCCTTCCTCTCCTCACTCAGCTCAGGTCAAAGCTGGAAGAGTTTGAGGATGCTGCGTTACGGGAGACACTATCTGGGGAAAGAGGCGCGAGCCTGTCGGTACGGTGAGGGCGATCGAGCCGGTAAGACCCTTGCAGGACTGCTTCGGAAGCCGTGGGCTAATGATTACATTAGTGAGCTGCGCTCAGGCGAGGACGAGCTAGTGGTTGGGCAGGATGCGGTCCAGGCTGAAATGATTGCGTTCTACCCCTCGTTATATACCTCGCACCAATCGGGGGTCCCTGCAGACCTACTTTCTTTCTTTGATTCGATTGAGCTCGTCTGGCTCAGTGACGCCCACCGCAGATATTTAGACGAACCATTCTCCGTAGAGGAGGTGATCGGTGTAATTCGTGCTATGCCTGGGGACAAAGCTCCGGGGCTGGACGGGCTCACCTCAGCCTTTTATAAGGAGTTTGCGCCGTTGCTCGCGCCCCATCTGCTTAACATGTACAAGGACTCCTTGGAGCAGGGCGTTCTTCTCCCCCTCCCTTCGTGAGGCGCTTCTCGTGACCATACTTAAACCGGATAAAGATCCATTATTGAGCGACTCTTACCGGCCTCTATCCATGATTAATATTGATAATAAAATCCTCGCAAAGCTTCTCGCCTTGCGTCCGCTTCCCTTGCTCCCTACGATCCTTCGGCCGGACCAATGTGGCTTCGTCCCGGGTAGGAGCACTGCTCACAATCTCTGCACCCTCTTTGCTGTAATGCAGGGGGTCGATCCCGCCCTCCCTGCGGCAGCGGTGTTTCTCGACGCTACCAAAGCGTTCGATACACTAGAGTGGCACTACCTCTTCTCGCTGCTTGCCCGAATAGGCCAGAGTCCTGCGTTTCTCAGGAAAATTGCGTTGCTATATACCTCCCCCTCGGCTAGATTGCGGATCAATGGAGTAGTCTCCCCCCCCCCCCCAGTTGAGATTGCCCGGGGCACCAGACAGGGGTGCCCGCTGTCGCCCCTCCTCTTTGTGGTCGCGATGGAGCCGCTGGCGGCCCGGTTGAGACAGTTCCACGCGCAGAGAGGCCTCGATTTCACGCCCCGGGTGGTCCTTGAATCAATGCATGCAGACGATGTGACTCTACGTCCAGCACCCCGCGGATAATCTCTATCCTCTCATACGGGAGATCATTCGGTTTGGCGGCCTCTCAGGTATTACCATAAACTGGGGGAAGTCTATCATCTTCCCATTCCCGGCAGTAACTGTTGCATTTCAGTCAGAATTCCCTCTAAAATGGGCTGACTACCCTGTGAAATACTTGGGAATCTGGATTAGTAGGGACCATGAGGAGCTGTGGCGCTACAACTATGGAAGACCCATGGAATGGTTTGAGGGTCGGCTTCCCCGCTGGAGGGCGCTCCCTCTTTCGCTCATGGAGAGACTTGCTATCGCCAAGATGGTGGTTCTGCCCAAGTTCCTTTATACTTTCGTAAATCTCCCGCTCCCGGTTGCATTTAAGAAGCGACTCCGCTCCAACTTGATCTCCCTGGTATGGGCGGGGTGGGCAACCGCGGGTCACCTGTGAAACTCATGCTCCCGTTCGAGCAGGGGGGTCTGGGGGCGCCAGATATGGAATTGTATCATTCTTGCGCCCAGGCGCAATTTGCATTTCATTGGGTTTTTCCGACGCCGTTCCTGGCGCATGCGGCCCCTGAGAGCGACCTGGCAGACCCGACTCCACTACCTATGGTGATGTTCCGCTCGCAGAGCCGCCCGCGTGCGGGGATAGACACGGTCGGCAGCACGATATGGGCATGGCAGTTGCTCCGCCGACGGGCGGGTTTGGACACTATTTGCGCCCTCAGTGCCACTAACGGGACACCCGGAGTTGCCTTTTGCGGGAGAGGCGGTGGTCTGCCGTAGGCTGCGCAACCTGCAGGTGCACACGTTGGGTCGGGCATTTCCGGATGGGGTATTTATAGACCTGGATGCTGCACTGGGCGATGAGCATGTGGGACTCCTGGATAGGGTGACTTAATTTCAGCTACGGGCGGCCATGCGGGCGAGGTTTGCCTCATTCCCGGTGGCTCCACTAACGTTTCATGTGCTGGAAGCATTTTTATCAAATCCCTCACCCCGTAAACTTATAACACGCCTGTACACCGGTATGCAGCGGGACTATCCGGTGCGTGTGCCCCTGGCTCAGGCTGCTTGGGAGGAGTGCCTGGGTGCGCCGTTTGAGGAGGGTGTGTGGGCATACTGCTGCGCGCAACCTAGGGATCTGTCGCCCAACTACAGACTTCGATTAGTCCACTTCAAGTTTCTCCACAGGCTTTACAGAACCCCGATGTGGTTGTGCAGGGCGGGGTTGAGCGCGGAGGTGCGCTGTGTGCGATGCGGAGCATCTGAGGCCTCATTCATGCACCTCGCATGGGAATGCCAGGAGGTTGCGAATTTCTGGGGGCGTGTGTTTGATGTTTTGGATGAAATGCTGGAGCATAGGGTGGAGCGCACCCAGTTAGTTGCCCTGCTAGGCTATGTTAAACCTTTACCTAAAAGCGTTAGGCGACTTGCTGCCATGATGTTGCTGCTGACGAAGAGGCGAGTGGCGATCTGCTGGGGCCGTAGGCGCAGGCCGCGGAGGGATGAATGGCTGTCAGATGATGCGTTCTGCCATACACAATTGTCTGAGTTCTGGGATTTGATGCCCACGCAGGCGCGGCCCCTGGATATATGGGAACCCTTGCGTAGGTTTTTGCAAGAACACCGCAGTGATCAAGCCCAAGCCCCTGGTTAGACGAGAATGAGATGGGTTGGGCGTCCGATGGGAGGGGGTCTCCCTCTGCTTCCCGAGTCCCAAAAGCTTTCTCCTTCTCTGTTTCGGTATGGCCAGAGAGGTCCCCCCCATTCTCCCCCTACCCTCCCCCCTTATCCCTTCTCTGCACTGGATGCTCAGTTGCATCCCTTCTGTTTGCGAGCGACTGCATTGGCTCGTGCTGAGCACCGACTGCTGGAAGACAGGTTGGACTCTATGGACTAAAGTGCGCCCGAATGGGTACTTTGGCGAGCTCTAACAGGTTGATTAGTCTTGTTACGTTGATCGGATGGTGCGCATCCTGTCTCACATATGCTCCTGCTCTTCCTTATCGCAATTTGTTGCTGTCTGTATTTGTTTGAATTCTCAAATAAAGGTTTTTGAAACTTAAAAAAAAAAACAACAAAAAAAAAAAAAACTCTAGGGCAAACCGGTCACACAATTGTATAGAGTATTACATGCTGTCTTAGATGAGGACCTAAACAGCCTAAGGGATAAGTGGACACAAGATCTAGGGCTCGAGTTCACAGATAGACTGGGAGAAAGTTTTAGAATATCTGGCCCAGATCTCTAGAAGTGTATGGTTTAAATTACATCAATTATTTCACCTGCATAGAACATTTCTGTCTCGCTAAAGGCTGGCGTTGATATTCCAGAATGCAACTGGGTGATGTCCAATGTGTTGGGAAGAACCAACAGACTTATCACATGGGATGGTGTTGTTGGGTTGTTGCAGAGTACTGGGGAATAGTGGTCGAGAAAATAGAACAGACCACTAGTCAGCCACTATTTTATCTGAAATGTTGTCTGTTAGGACTAAATCTTTGCCATAAAAATGGAAAACTAATAAATTAATATACCTGCCAATAGCACTGGTAAAAAGGTATATAGCCACTGCTTAGATATCCCCTAGAGGCTGAAACATGTTGAAATATACAGAACTAGCAATACACAGGGCTCATATTGAACTGGAGAGGACACCACCACTTAAAAAATGAGAGATGTCATGATTCACCAGATGTTGCACTTGTGAAAATGGAGCGTAAACACGAAGGAGCCCATCAATTACCACAGATTGGTCTAGGATCTTAGTTACGTTAACTAACCTTGATGAGGTTTGCCTCAACTAGCGCCACAAAACTACCCTGATGAAGGTTCGATTAAGTGCCAATTAACTCAACATATCTTCAAATATGCTGCCCTTGGGGGTTCAATTAAGAAGTGCTAGGCCCAACACATTTGCCCAAACCATACTAATGCCCATTCGTTATATAGTAACCTCTGACAGGTTAGTGCAATAGCAATTATGATCAGACAATACTCCTAATACTCTTTGCCTCTCTAACCTGCTATACTGCCTGTTCCCCAGTAACAGAAACACTCCACTCATTTCAACAGGTAGTACTAAATTCGATTTTACTTGTTCAAAGTTCCACAGAAGAGTGCCACACTAATGAAATCAATTATGGACATGTAACTGACATTCAACTACATGAAAACTTCTTTAAAACAAAATATTCTAAAATAAATAACAGTATCAAATCTAGATATTATTAGGTCTAGAGATTAAGTTAACAGCAGGACGGGTACTATAAAAACAATCTTTGAGTAGTTTGAAGCAACATAGAATAAAAATCAGTACAAACTTCCTGAATGCCTTTCATGCCTAAGTCCTGCTGGGAAGTCTATAACAGCAATACAAGACAAAACGATAGCAGCAAAGACTAGTATGAACTTCATCAATAACTGAGGCAACAGGTAACTACATTAGGAGGTGGGATTTCCCCATTACTTCTTTGTCAAGTACATTTGAATCCAGAATCACACTGATTGAAAAAGCTGCATTTTTTTTTTTATACATACTTAGTAGATGTGTCAGAACAAATTACTTTCTGAAGTAGCTTGCATTGCTAGTCATAAGGGCACTCTCACACAAGCCTATTTTACTCCATGTCCCCATGAAAGCTAAGACGCCCGCCCACTTCCATCCCACAAGCCGGCCACCTTGAACTTCAGATCTTTGGATATGTGCCCATGTCAAAAGAATAGACATGCCCCATGGCGTTGGAGGTAAATGGTAGGTGATGAATGACTAGGTTTACAAGCCATACACTAGAGTAGTGAATACTCCAAAGCCTCAAGTTCCCTTATTTCAAATTACTGAGACGATTCCCAAGTACTTAACATCCCAAACCTATGCATATCAGAATTTGTGTACAAAATGGTCTGCAAACCCCCCGCTAAATTTAAAACGAAAACTAGACCTGAAGAAAGTGCCAGAGCCCAACACCCAAGCTGAAAAACGGATGATCAAAATACGTTTTTGCAAGATCTCGCTGAAAAGCAAAAGCGTGAACAAGGGTGTGTGCGACTTACAAGCACATGTGGCATTTGCTTAAAATGAGAAAAAGGACTGGAGTAAGAGGAAGTCTATGGACTTGATGGTGTGCGTCCTTGATGTAAACAAGGGTGCATGTGTACCCATGACTGTAAATTCAAATACTTTACTGTGTACTCTGCAAAGGTTTCTAGTTCTTTCCTGTACCAAGATGACTCTCCAATAGTTTACTGGAAGCAGGACTGGGACATCCGAGTACTTGATAGAACTGTGAATTTATTATGAAAAAGTGCCACCCAAGATGATCCAAGAACCTTACCTGAAATTCCAGACCAAATATATATTCACCCACACCCTTTCAGGAGGGGAACTCCACTGGAGGCATCTGCTATTACTGTGCCCTCTATGTTAAAGGAAAGAGAACACAGTCAGGATACTATATCTTAATGAGCTGTATAAGGACCTCTGACACAAAACATATGCTTTGCAGAGGGCATTATCTCTGATACAAAGGGATCAATATTTTAGCCTGAGAAGATTTTGTTTAGGTGCTACTAAAGCAGAATAAAATAAGCAAGTTAAATACAGTAAAAATGATCTGCACTACAACTTTCCTGCATTATGAGGAGTCAACACAACCTAATGCTATGCCTCACGGTGACTGTGGGGAAACGAAACAAAGTCGATGTTTTGGCATCTATAATATGTTAAAAGGAAAATTCAACAAATGAGGCCTGGTGGTACAACAGGTACTTAAACTGTAAGTTGTTATATGCTGGGGAAACTCCTAAATCTGATGCTAGCTACATTTATCCATTATCCAATGTATCATTAAATGACCACAGTGGTGCATTACAGAGTTGAAATGAGAGCTGTTTGGTTCTCAAGAGAGGATAGGTACTTGAGGCTCACAAAGTCTTTTGAATCTCAGGCATAGTCCATCTTTTACAGCTCCTGCAGGGTGCATATAGTATAGAGCAAGACGTATTAAAGGCTTTTCACATCTTTCCTGGAAAGTATCACAAATTCGTTCCTGACAAGGGCTGAAGTAAACCTTTTCCAGAGTGGCACAGGGCCCCATGCAATACAAAAGGTGGGAGGTGTAGGGAAATGAGCTGGCCCACGCGGGAAAATATTTTTCCCCAGAGATAAAAGAAATAAAGTTTTAACAAGTTCACTCTATATGCATATTTTCAAATGAGCAAATATCCTTCTGTGTATATATAATCATGCAAAAATAGAATTCGCAAAGGTTTACTCGGAGTATGGTTTCCAGGCCTGCTTCTTTAAACTTATGAATTCCTGAAAAATCGCAAAGCCGCCCAATGCGAGATCAAAGAACTTCATTGGAACTCTTGCGAACATACGTGTTGCCTACAAAGTTCCCTTTAATGGTTTTACAGTGGATCCCTATTATCAACTGAATAAATAAACCGGCGTGCATCAAAAACTTTTTATTAAGCGATGCCTGCAGAGAAATTGTATTTAAAGTTGCTCTTTAGAAATTGCAAAACTGCTTGTAACCTTCACCCTTTAGATGTAAGATCAAGGATGGCAAATCTCTGGCAGTACTGGGGGCAAGGGCCTGGAATTAACTCCTTAAACAGTTGAGATTTATTGACTCGGAACAAGTGAAAACCTGGATTTTCTGATCCTCTGATTCATTGTGCCATTAACTCATTCGTTAAGGTTAAGCATTTCCTCTTTCTGCTATTATTAACTCTGTTCTTACCCCCCCACACCCCCTCCTCCCTCCGCATCAAGATGCTCCTTTGGAAGCGAAAGCTGCGCTTTATAAATACAATATTCATTCATTCATTGCCCAACTGCAATTATTATTTGGGTACATTTTATTTGTAAAAAAATCACCAATCTTGCTTCCATTCTTCAACATGTATCTGATCTGCATATAATCAAGGAGCATTGTGGGAACATTATAAATAAACAAAAATCGCTAAATTCTGAAAACTTGTACTTCTTTTTATATTGCACTCCCCATCAAGAATGCAATCTGAGCTTACAGCTCACTGTGTTCTCCTAGAGAACATGCCCTAAAAGCTGTGTGGTAATGCACCACACAAACAATTTTTTAAGTTCAAGAAAAGGTTTATTGAAAAGAGAATTACTATGATCATAAAAAGAACAATACTTCGTATATATACATTTGTTTGTTAATACATAAATACATAAAAGTACAATAAAGAATAATAATAATATATAATATCCACTAGAATGGTAAAAGGATAATATATAAGAGATATGAATACAATCAAAGGTTCACAGAAATCATAAATAACAGTATATGTCAAAAATACACAATTTTAAAAATTATTATAGAGATGATAAATCAAGTATAATTATAGACAATCAATCGGAAGTCAAGGAGGCTTGGTAACCTCTTGTTGTGTGGGAGCAGGTAGAGAAGTTTTCTTCACGGTATCGTCTAGAAATTGTGTGAGTGGGCCCCAAAGGTGAGAGCGTCTAGTAGCAAGAGAGATAGGATAGACGAGTGCTGTATCAAGGCGATGATTGTGGCACACAGCATACCACCAAGCTAAATAGGATAATTTAGAGGAATCTTTCCAGTTTTTGATATTTGCTGAAAAGCTACAGCTATTAACAAATCAATAAGTGGTCGCTGGGATTGACTCGCTTTCCAATCCAGTATTAAACTGCCTAGAAAAATGTTTGTGGGGGAGAGGGGAATTGTGGTGTGAAATATAGTGTTGATTTGGTGCCAGACCTGCTTCCAAAATATAAGAACATGTGGACATGTGAACAGCATGTGATGGAGATCGGCGTTGACCTGGGAACATGTCCAGCAGGTGTTAAGATTTGTGCTGTGAATTTTATGTAAGTGCGTGGGGGTAAGAAACAATCTGTTGTAAATAAAGAAGAGAGTTTGTGTTGCACTGGCCGCTCTGGATGATTTCCTAAGTTTCGTCCAGATTCTGTTCCAAAAAGAGATGGGCCAATCCATTCTCAAATCTGCTTCCCATGAGAGTTCCACTTTGGTTTTGTCACGTATCCCAGGAGGTATCATTAAACGGGAATAAATGGTGGACGCTTTGGGGCTTATGTGCAAAAGGTTATGCCATGGGAAAAGGGGGTGGGAGTGTGAGGAAGGTGAAGATTTGAGTTTAGCATAAGTATCAAGTATTGCGTTCTGCAAAGTCGAAAATTTGAGTTTAAAAGAAGAAGGCAAATGGTAAAGAGTTTGTAATTGCGTAAATTGAATGGGTGTGCCTTGATCAAAAAATTGATGAACCCAAAGTAGGCCTTTGTTTCTCCAAACCTTCCAATATATAGGTTTCCTATTGAGAAGGATGTGTTTGTTGTGCCAAATTGAGGAGTTGAGAAAAGTACCTATATTATGTATCATTAAGTGGGGTGCAGTGGACAGTAATCTACAGGAATGCTTGATTATAGGGGTAGAGAGCTTTTGTGGTTTGCGAGTAAAGGAGAGATATTCCTGAAATGAAAAGGGAGCCAAGAATGAGGTCTCAAGATCCACCCAGAGAGGTTTATCCTCAGATTGATTAGCAATCCAGTTCGATAATTGTCGTAGCTGAAAGGCCTTGTGATAATTAGAGAAATGAGGGAAATTGGCCCCACCTTCAGATTTTGGTCTTGTTAATTTCTGTAATGCCATTCTTGATTTTTAGCGTTCCATAGAAAAGAAGTCAAAATAGAATTGATCTTTTGAAAGAATTTAGATGGGATGGAAAGTGGAATGTTGGAAAGGGTATACAAAACTATCGGAGTCAACATCATTTTGATTGTGTCTAAACGACCCCACCAGGAAAGATGAAGGGGATGCCATCTTGCGACCAATGTTTTGAGTTTAGCAGAACATTTGTCTATGTTTAAAGAGATAGATGTCTTTATAGAGGGAGAGAACCAAATGCCAAGATATTTTATATGTTTAGGGTTCCAAGTAAAGTTGGAGATCTTAAAATCTTCCTTATAGGTGTATTTGGTTAAGGGTAATATCTCACATTTCCCTTCATTCAGTTTATAGCCAGATACCAATCCATAGGTCTCCACCTCTCCCATGAAAGCAGTTAGTGACGATTGTGGTTGAGAGAGGAAAAACAAAATGTCATCAGCATAGGCTGACAGTTTAATTTGTTGGGGGTCTGAGGCAAAACCTGTGATTGAGTTATTTTGACGTATTCTTGAGAGAAAGGGTTCTAAGGCCAAATTGAAAAGAAAAGGGGACAAGGGGCATCCCTGGCGCACTCCTCGTTTAAGATTAAAGTAGGGGGAGATGAGTCCATTGGTAGATATGGCGGCTTTGGGTTCAGAGTAAAGTAAGGATATTAACGAAATGATTTGAGGCCCAAATCCAAACCACTTGAGAGCGTGGAAGATAAAAGGCCAGTAAACTCTATCAAAGGCCTTTTCTGCATCTAACGCAATTGCCGCCAAGGAGTCTGGATAATGTGATGATTTAGATAAAATGACAAAGAATAGGCGTGTATTGTCAGTGATGTTGCGACCTTTGACAAAACCTGATTGTTCCTTTCCAAGCAGCATTGGAAGATATGGTTCTAATCTTAGTGCTAGGGCTTTCGAGAAAATTTTATAATCTACGTTAACTAAGGATATGGGTCTATAATTCTTACAGTAACGTAAATCCTTTTCAGTCTTTGGTATTAGACAAATCAAGGCTTCGGAAAAAGAGCCAGTGGAATTACTAGAAGCAATAAAGGAAGAGAGAAGAGTGTGCAAGTGTGGGAGTAATAGATGAACAAACTGTAAATAAAATTCTACTGTGAAGCCATCTGGGCCTGGGGCCTTGTCCTTTTTAAGGGTTTTTAAAGCATTTAATAATTCTTCTTGTGTGATTTCAGCTTCCAAAGGGGCTAAGTCTAATTGGGGATTAATATGTTTTTGAATCGTGGAGAAATATTGGGAAATGTCTGTATCTGAAGGTGTGTTTTCTGGTGTGTAAAGGGATTGGTAAAAATGTACAAATTCTTGAAGTATTTCAGTGTCTTTGAATTTCGATGCTTGGCTATCATCTATAATGGAATCAATATGAAGTTTCTGCTGTTTGATCTTTAGGTAATTGGCCAAAAGTTTGCCTGATTTGTTTTGGCCGCCATAATATTTCGCTGAGGATTTCAGTAAGTATAGGGAAGCCTGTTCTGTAGTGGATTCGTTAAAGGCGATTTTTGCATTAATGAGATCTTTAAGAGAATCCTTCGACTTGGAGGTATGGAAGGAGTGCTCAAGTTTTTTAATCTTAGCTAGAAGTGTATTATGTAATATGCGGGAGACTTTACGTTTATTTGTCACAAATCTAATGATGAAATCCCGAGCGGTGGCCTTAAAGCGTCCCACACCGTATGAAAGGAGACATCATTCGTTAAATTAATGTGAAAAAACTTCTGAGCGAAAGAGGTAAAAGATGAAGTAAAATTGGGGTCAAGGAGTAAGGAGTTATTGAAACGCCATTTTTTTGGTAATGTGGAATGATTTAAAATGTCTAATTGAATTGAAACCGGTGCATGATCCGAGATGAGTATAGGGCCTATGTCAGCAGAACGTAAGGATTGGGAGATGTTGCGTGAAATAAAAATATGATCAATTCGAGATTGTGTTTGATGTGGAGAGGAGAAAAAGAGTATTCTCTTGTGGATGGATTGCAGAGACGCCATGAGTCTAATAAGTTTCTTTGTTGAATAGTTCGTGTGAAAACCTTGTGTGGTGTGTTTGGGATAAAGGGAGATTTGGATTTCCTATCAATAAAAGGGTCCATCACCTGGTTACAGTCTCCTGCAAGAATAAAGTTTTCTGATGGGTGTTTGAGCACTACCTGAGATATACAAGACCAAAACGTGGTATCACCGCTTGTAGGGGCATAAATGTTAAGTAGAGACAAAGGAGTCTTCCCCAACAGGAGGTTAGTGAGAATCCACCTACCCTCTGTGTCGGATTCTTGGGATACAAGCTTGGCATTCAGTGATTTGTGACAAAGAGTTATTACCCCATTCCTTTTGCCATCTCCTGGTGAGAAAAAGATTTCACCAACCCAATTTCTTTTGAGTTTTAATGATTCGACATCTGTGAGATGTGATTCTTGCAATAACGCAATATTAACATCTAATTTGGAGAGGTGAGATAAGACTCTCTGTCTCTTAATGGGGAGTTCAAGCCTCTGACATTCCATGTGACAATTTTCAAAAACATTTGTGAGATGAAAGTAATAAAAACATAAGTGAACCAATAAAGTCTTGTATATTATGAACAATATTACTTGTGGGAAAATCAACAATAAAAAACATTGGAGTAAGCCTTATAATATGTACGAAGATATTAAAAGTTAAAACCATTTGAGAGAAACTGAAGGAATAGAAAAGATAAAGAAAAGGAAGAAGCGAGGTTAGAGAAAGAGGAAAATGACAGAAACATGTTTGATAAGAAGAAGGCGGAAAGAATAAAGAAGAAGAGGTAAGAGCTGTAAAGAAGAATATGAAAAAAAGGATCATATTCACATAGAGGTCAAAACAATGGAAGAATGGGGGGGAAGAGACCACATGGAACGATGACGTTCCCAGACCCCATGAGGTAAGGCGGGGAGACTTCGGGATGTAAAGAACAATCAAAACTAAAAGGTCACGCACATGAGGTTAGTATCTGTGCAAAAAGGAACAAAAAATGGTAAATATAGACAGGAGAAAACATGTCATGACACATTATGACATCAGAGACTACAAGATTATAACCTGAAATGGAAAAAGGCAATGAGAAACAACAAACTATTATACCATGGCAGAAATCCATTTCAGAATTCTGTAAGTGAACTACATACCGAAACGCTAAACCCTATTCCAATATATAACGGAGGAAGAAATATTTGGAGGGTGATGAGAACAAAAGAAGCCATTATATCATGGCAAAACTATACTAAACTTCTGTAGTTGAAACAACACATTGAGGATTTGATCCCTAATTAAATATACTCCAAAATAGAAACTATTTAAAGCGAGTGCTTGAAATGTCCATCTTTTCTGGGCATTGTGCTCTGAGGAAACTCCTCAACTTTGTTGGGTCCTCATAAGTCGTGGTGTTATTGTTGAGAGTGACTTTAAACAAGCAAGGATGAAGTAATCCGAAACGTGCTCCAATTGAGCGCAATGCTGGGCGCATGTCGAGGAATTCTTTGCGTCTATCTGCTGTGGACTTGGCATAATCCTGCGAGAAGAATAGTTGGTGACCTGAAAATGAAATACGCTTCAGGAGCCTAACTGCAGAAAGCACTTTAAGAAGATCCGTATACTCAAGGAAATACAATATAACTCCTCTCGGTCTCTTCGTGCTTGAGGGTGTTGAATGCGTTGGGCCCAATCTATGGGCACGTTGTATATTAAGATTAGTGCCCTCCGGTAAATTCAGTACAGTCGGTAGAAATTTTTGAAAGAAGGATATGGGATCCGATCCTTCTGTTCCTTCCGATAGGCCATAAATGCGAAGGTTGTTACGTCTATTTCTGTTTTCAATGTTTTCAACCTGTTTTTGCAAGGATGTAATTTGGGAGTGAAAGATGTCTACCTTGTTACAACATGCACTGAGGGTTTCCACATTATGTTCAACCTTAGTGACTCTTTCCTCCAACTTTTCCCATCCATCAGTTAAGATTTGTATTTTAGAATTTGTCTCCTCGACAAATGGTCTCAGAGCTCGAATTTCCTCCAGAAGGAGATCCATGGAGACAGGCGTAGAGGGCTTCGGTGGAGAAGGTGGATTTTGCTTAAGGCGTTTAGTTGTTGCCTTAATATTAGAAGAGGTGCCAGGAGTCGTAGTCGAAGAAGCAGTTGTTTTGGGCAGTGATGCTTGGGAGACTTCCATTCTAATGAAGTTGACACGTGGCCTTGAATGGACAAGAAATCTACGATATGAGGATATTTGTAATGAAGAAACTCTTTTAACCTCCCCATGCAATGGGAAGAATTAAAGCCTATACAGAAAAGATTCTGTAAAACTGTAAAGTATAATGTAAGTGCGCAGTTTCACTCAATAACAGTGTGCTGGGCACACTATAACAGAATTTGCCCGCTTTTGGCGTAGGGTACAATATCAACACATATTTACCAATAGGCATGGAGTGATATATAAAGGTGATATCTTATCTGCTTAAAGGGAAGAGATTACATGTATGAAATGTAATTCACCACAATGTATTGCAAGAACATGTTTAAGCCCATGCAAACCATACCATATGCTTAGCTTAATATGATTTCTAAAAGAACCATTTTGAATAAAGAGTCTCGTGATGTACTCATGAATATTGTAGGCTCTGAGAAGAGCTCAGTTAAGAAATGTAGAAATTAGCGCATGCATATTTTAGCAACGTAAAAACATGGTTACAGAAATGCCCATCCAAAACCTGTTAATAAAAGCGCATGAAATTAATGACCAAAAACACTTTTCTACATGACTATTAGTATGAAACGTCCATAATCAGGTCATTAAATGAATAAAACATTTCTGCTTTTGAAGAAATTCAGCACACGATAAAAATAATCTCATGTCAATAGGTGAAAGTCAGTAAATAAATGAGGTACTGCCACTTAGAAAGACACAATGTGCATTGAAAATAATCTCCTCAGCATGCAGGCTAGCGTTGTGGGTCGACATAAGGTCAAAATTCACTTCATGCCTTAGCCTTGAATTCCGACCTTTACTCGGGTAGTTTCCTGTCATAAATACTTCATTGCCGGCTCTGAAGAAACATCACCGCGCTTTAGAAGCGAATTTCCCCGCGCTGGCAACTTTAAATTAATTACTTCTGTTCAGCTGGTTCAGAGCGTTATGAGGAGCAGGAAGGGGGCACTGCGCTTCAATACACGGCCAGACCTGAAAACGTTGCTTAGCCTATAAATGACTGCCTTTGTTGAAGAGCCTCCTCACTGCCGGTGAAAGAATATAATCCTTAAGGGCAAATACGCGCCTCACGGTGAAAGCTGTTCCCTCAGCGCGCGCAAAGCATTGGAGAGGCGGTGACGGTTACCAGAGCAGCAGCTGAAGGCGCGATGAAGAAAGATAAGACTATTCACCTCAGAATAGATTTAAAATATCTATCACCTTGTAGCGCCAATGTTCCGATTGTCAGTCCTTCATTTAGCGGTGATTCATGACACAGCCAGCGTAGGAAAATCCCTCAGACTGCCCCGCGTCCCCAGGCAAGTCACGGGAGAGCCGCCATCTTCCTCGGGCGCTAGCCACGCCCCCATCCACACAAACAATTTTGAACATTTTATTACACATGGATGCTAATCTTTCCAACAGACAATTCTATGCCAGGACCGGAGGCTCAGATAATGCCGCTCTTCCTTCGCTTTTATTTTTCAGCAGCCATTTTAAACATATAACAAACTACTACTCACATGAACAGCAGGGAGTAGGAAACAAAATTTCCACCAGGAGTCCTTCCTCTTGGTTCACAGTCCAGCCTCCACTTGGTCCTTCTACTGTGTTTCCTCTTCCTTTGCTGCTCAGCAGCAAGTTAAGTCGTTTTTCCTCATCTCTCCCTTGGGGGAAGGTTATTGCATGGTTTGCGGGCCTAGAAGGTGCCGTTTTTTAGGTCTTGCCTACGCAGCGCGCATGCGCTGCTTAGGAAAAAAGACCTTTTGGGATCGCTTCGGCTTTTCAGCCAAAAACGTGCACGCATTCCATTGCCTTCAATGGCAACGCGTGCACGTTTGGCGATTCACTTGCGGGAGCGAGCGGCGCCATATGGTAGCAATTATCGCTCCTGGCGCCGCTCGCTCCCGCAAGGGAATCGCACTCCCCCCACCCCTCCCACTTCTTAACCCGGAGTACTGTTTCACTTTCGCGCCCGCGCTTGTTTTTTTTATCATTTCCACTTCCGTGAGAAGAGGTGGGGGGGAGGTGGTGATGGTGTGTTGAGGACGTTAACTTTTACAGTCTTCCTCTTGTTTCTTGCATTATTTCGTGGTGTGGTTGTAAACTTTTGCAAGCCATGAAAAGTTGAACTAGGACAATAAACGCAAAGAAAAGTTAGTTTCGGAAGCCGTTGTAGTTTTCTGCCCTCCCTCGTGCGTCGCAAATGTTGGAGCGTAGAAAGGAGCACAAGGGCTGAAGGCACCGTCACGAGTCCAGGAAGGAGGAGAGAGGCTGCTGCCAGCAGCATCCGAGCCCTGGGCAGGGGGAGGGGGAAGGTGGGCTGAGCTGGACCACGGAGCAGGAGCACCCCTCCCTTCTCCGGTCCACTTTTCATCAGTTTCTGCATCGTGCGTTTTGGTGCCCGGGAGGGGGCTGTTTCATTAACTTCCGCCCCCCCCCTTTTTAATTAAGCAGCAGGCGGCTCCTCTTTGCACGGGGTTTGGTTGCTTTTGGGGGTGGGGGCAGTGCCGAAGTCTCTGGCCCCCGCCCCTCCTGTGCACCTTGGTGGTGTGGATGCGGCAGGGCCAGCCCGGACTCGTCTCTTAGGAGACTGCGACCTTCTTGGTTGCTAAGAGGCGGCCCGGGAAGAGTTTGCTGCTCCCTCAGCCCAGCAGCAGTTTTCTCTTTCCTCTGCGCGGTGCTCCGGGGAGGGGAGGGCACAGCTGCTGCAACTTTTCTCGCTCTTGGAGTTTGCTCTCAGCGGTGGTGTCGCTGCCGCCGAGGGCCCGGTTTTGCGGTGTTTCCGGTGGCATCCAGTGGATAACGAGAAGCAACAGGTGAGGAGGGGGAGGAGGAGGCGGCAGCGGGCAGCTAAGTGCTGGAGCGGGGGGAGGGGGCGCGGGCAGTGTGATGGGGAGCCTCCGGGCCTGTGCGTACTTCCCTGTAATGGATGAAGTTTCGAGGGGGAAGAGGCGCATTGGGGAGCGGTTTGGGGGGTGTAGGGCCCTGCTGAGGTGAAGGTTGTTTCCTGAAAAGGTGGGGATGCAAGATTTTACTCCCCTATCAACTTTCTTTTTCTCCCTACCCTCAAACCTCCACATTTTGACTCTAAAAAACATTAATTTTAAGACCATTGCGCATCAGCTTCCAGGAAACTTTTTAATTTCCCAGTTCCGTTTTCTCACCACACGCGGTGGGCAGGAAAGATGCAGGTGACGCTTGCCCCTGACGAGGCTTTATACTCTTTTCATCACATACAATTGCCATCTTTTACCTCCCCTTATCTCATCATCCTTGATTGGCTGCAAAAGAGGAGGAGAGAAGTTTTTTTTCCTCCTTGCTCAGCAGACCAGGCCTCCTCCTCCTCCTCCTCCTCCTCCTCCTGGCGGCTCCTTCCTCACTGTGGACGATAGAGATAGGCAAGCACAGATCCGGATGAGCAGTTCACATTCCACTGCGAAACCATACACGGCCTCTGAAGGCCAACACCAGCAAAACACAGCACTGGAAACACCGCTCATAACCATCATCTACTTATAGGCACAGAGGGCAGGCCAAAGTAGGCCTCCAACATTGCACAGGATGGAGTCAGAACAATACAGACTTGTGTGTATCCTCATGTGGTCCAATACTGTACAGTTGTTTCACATGTGTGTGTGGTTGTTAACTTTTGTTTAGCAATACATAGTCATCTTAAGTCACAATAAAGCTGATTCAGGACAGTGTGCGCAAATGTACGAAGAGACAGATACATGGTTAGGGCAAATGTATTATTTATTTATGAGTTTTGTATGCGCCTCATTGCACCGTAGTCAAAGCAAAAACCTGTTATAAATAAGTGTGTGGGGGGGGGGGGCTAAATGAGTTAGAGGTCCGCCGGTTGTTGGAAGCACTGTAACTGGGTGTGTTTTTTGAAGGCCTCATTAGCTATTTATTGGCTATTAATAAAGCCCAAAAATTGTGGATGATACTTATGTGTACAGAGCTGAGTAGCAAACCAGTCTTAAGGATTTTTTTTTTTTTTTTTAAAGTAAATTTGCGTTCCTCCCGGGTCTCTAACAAGGTTGCGTTAATTAAGTCAGGCTTAACAGTGTTTTGTGGCTAGAATGTGTTTTACCTTCAATCTGGATTATGTGAACTGGTGTGCTCAGACAAATTGTTTTATCTGTTGTGATTTATTTAGTAGTCATGTTGATGTGGTCAATTGTTCCCTTCACTTTCCCCAAAATATGCCTGTCTGTGTTACTAGGGTCACCTGTTTCCCCAAGGTCGACCTGACCTTGTTATTTAAGGACTTCACATTCCCCAAGTCTTTGCTTGGCAGTATTAGTATATTCCCCCACCTTGCAGTCAGTGATACTAGTGATGATTAAGTGTGTGCAAAGATGCATGGTTGCTGCAGTTGTTAGGGGTAAGTCTGAGTAGCACGAGGCTTACTCAGGCCTGGTTTGTAACCGAGCAACTTCCTAATTTCCTAGGGACTCTGCCAAGCGTGGGACCTGGTACCAAAGGCCTCAGTGAGGCTACTTTCCCTTGTGAGGTTGTCGCTTTTCACCTATATGTTTTAAGATGGATACCCTGACTGCCTGTGTGCTTTCATGCAGTGAACTGGTCGGTTCAGCCATCTTTGCTGAGGGTTGTACATTCTCCTTGAAGGTTCAGTGTTTTCAAAGCTGTGCAGCAGCACACATCCATCAGTCAACCAGTGAGTCAGGTTACCACTGCAGCTCTTCCACGAGGCCGAGCAGTTTGCCGTGGATGCTTTCATACTTTCAGGTTTAATCTTTTTCACTGTTCACCGAAGCAATGTTAGTCTGAAATGTTATATTCTTGCTGCATTCACTCTTATTTTGTTTAATGTCACATGCTAATTAATCTGCCGAAAACCATGTGCTGTTTTTGCTATGCTGCCTAATTTGTTATGCTGCCTTTTTTTTTTTTTTTTGTAATGGCAAGATGGAGGGTTATTGAGCATGGACAGGGGCCACTCGGCCCATCCCATATACCTAGTTAGTTAGTACAGCATAAGGAATTTGCCCCGCATTATGAGCACAAGACATTGATATGATATTAAAACAGTAGCAGGATGTTAACATTTGGAGCTGTGGAATTTTATACTGATGCATATGCCACTTTATAATAACGGTGAATAGTATCCATAACAATGAATTGAAGGAATTTTATAATGTCATGTTTTAAATAAGACCACAATATTTTCCTGTGTTGTAGCAATATTAATCTATGTTTTTAAAAAAACTGATTATTTTAAAAAGGATCTCTTTTATACGTACACCTAATTTGTATTGTGATGGTTTTCATTAACTAATAACAATAAACGTTCATTCATTCATTCACCTAGTTTGTTGGAACACTCTACACTGTACTTATTCTCCCCTTCTAAAGTACTAGTACGCTATTATTTGTACACATACTCATCCTTTTTATTAGGTCACGCTGAGCCAGCGCGCATGCGCTGCTCTGCGAGACATTTAGTAAGGGGCTTTTGAAAGTGCTATCAAAGAGGCTTTTTCCGGCCACCAGCGTGCGGTTACGCGCGCACGCACGCAGCCGCCATTTGTCTCGCTCTCCCATGCCTCAACGCACGCCCCTCCCCCTCCCCACCACAGAGCGCGTCCAGCTGCTCCCGCTGGAACCATGTTAAAAGTAAAGCGCCGGTGCCGCGATTATAGCAAAAGTAAAGAAATAGATGTTTTTTTCTATTTCTTTACTTTTATCAATCGCGGCACCCGCGCTTTACTTTAACATGGTTTAAATAAAGCGCCGGTGCCGCGATGGCTGCAAAAGTAAAGAAATAGAAAAAAACATCTATTTCTTTACTTTTGCTATAATCGTGCACCGGCGCTTACCTTAACCATGTTAAAAGTAAAGCGCCGGTGCCGCGATTGCTGCAAAAGTAAAGAAATAGATGTTTTTTTCTATTTCTTTACTTTTGCAACAATCAAACACATTGGCAAAGTCAATAGCTCTGCCTAAACACTTATAAGGGCCCAAAAGCGAGACCTATTGGCTATGCCAATGCTTGTTTTCTATGTTCTGTTTCCTACAGATCCCCTATTGTCGCAGGACGCGTTTGCGTGCCTTACGCGGCTATATCCCCTAGTGTGTTGTGGTGAGGTCCTCCCACCGCTTGGGGGCGATGTGCCCTCTCTCCTGGCAGCGCGAGTCTAGCACCCAATCAGAGTGCCGACGAGTGCTGCCTGGTTGAGAGCCAAGCCCGGTCCCCAGTCGCCCGAGTGACGCCCGTGTGGGTCTGTACAGCCCCTATTTTCCTGACGCCCCTATGGGGTCTGTATTTCCTTGGTGTTTGACGCCCTGCGGGGTGTATTGGCGGCTGCAGCGCCGCGGGGGACACTTTTCTCGGGTGGCAGGAGCCCTTCAGACTACCTCAGGGCGTTCACTGACCCCAGGGCTCCGCCCATGAAATTGTGTGCCTCCGGTACACCCATATTTGTCTGGGCTCCCTCCCAGCTTGCATTTGCCCACGCTCTGCGTGCATTCAGTGACAGTGGTGCTTCTGGCACATAAGGGACTGCCTACTGGCCATGTTGTTTACATACCGGTCATGCAGAGCAGTCTTCGCAAACCTATGTAAAAAGACGCTCGTAACCGCCTCCGGGCAGAATGCCCCCGCCCTTGCCTGCAGGATAAAGTCGCTCTTACCCCAGACATTGACCCCAAAATGGCAACATTCCTGGCTAAGTTCGTCAAGGACCCTAAGAAGGGTAATGACAGGCCCTGGCGTTCTTGCCAGGACAAGCTCCTCGATGCCGTAGGGCCCCTCACTAAAATCTTAGATATGGCCAAGGAGGCCAAGGCATCGGGCTCCCTGATCTCGCCCGAGGTCCTGTCAGGGTGGGCGCAGCGCGCCATTGTGTTCCTGGGGAACGCCAACTGTGCGCTCTCCACGGAGAGGCACCAGTCACTTTTAATAAAAGTGGACCCCAAGCTGGGGGACCTCGCCTCTTTGGAAGCTGGCGCTGTTGCCCAGGGGGGTTTGTTTGGGGACCCCTTTGTAAAGGAACTGAGCAAGTTTGTGGCGACATGCACGTCACTGGACAAGGCGCAGTCCAACATCTGCAGGGTTTTTTCCCCCCAGGTTTTCCAAGGGGCTGGTCGTGGCAGGGGTCGCTCGACCGGCCGGTGCACCTACACTAACCCCGACAGGAGGCAAGGCTCCGGGCATGGCCAATACCAGGACCGCACACGCTTCAACACTTTCTACCTCACCAGAGGGCAGAAGTTCAGAGGTTGTGGAGGCTTCAAAGGACAGCTCAGCAATTCTGGAAAGGGTAAGTGTACTGCCATCGGCACGCCTGCGAGTGGGGGGGGGGGTGGGGTCGTTTGGCAGATTTCCTCCCGGCTTGGGCCTCTCTCGCGAGTGATGCTTGAGTACTGCAGACGGTGCAGGGCTTCCAGGTGGAGTTTCATGGCTGCCCCTACAAAGCGTTCCACCCCTGTCCCATTTCTTTCTTTCAACAAGACGCTGGGTTGATAAGCGAGGAAGTCTCTGCCCTTCTTCGGAAAGGGGCGATCTGTCTTTCTACGGAACATCCCCACAGAGTTGTTAGCAATATTTTCCTGGTCGACAAGGCGGACAGGGGCCGGAGACCTGTAATCAACTTGAAAGAGTTCAACGAGTGGGTGGTTTATCGCCACTTCAAAATGGAAGGTAGTCACCTGCTCAGGGACGTGTTGAGGCCTCTCGACTGGATGGTTCGACTGGACCTGAAGGCCACATACTTCACTGTTCTGGTTTTTTACCCCTCACTGCTGTTTTCTGCAGTTCAGGTGAGACAGCCAGGTTTACGAGTTCACCACTCTGCCTTCCGGGCTATCCTCAGCACCCTGGTGCTTCACGAAGGTCCTCAGGCCGGCTGTGGAGTTCCTCAGGGCGCAGGGTATCCGAATGATCGTGAGCCTCAACAACATGCTGTTTATGGCCCAATGCCCCAAGACCCTGGCCGGTCAATTGCAAACAGCAGTCAACTTACTGCAAGGGCTAGGTTTCGTCATCAACGAGTAGAATTCTCTCCTTAGCGCAAAGCGCAAGCTTCCTGGGGTTCACAATAGATTCCACCTCATCGACTCGGAGCCTGCGGGCCCGGAAAATTGCAAAGATCAAGCACGAGCTCCGCCAAACCTTGGTCAAGTCACACACCTCTCTGCGCCAACTGGCTCGCCTAGTGGGCCTTCTCTCCTCCTCGATCAAGACCATCTTCCCCAGCCCTTTGCACTATCGCGCAAGGCACACCATCTCCGGAAGGGGCTGACTTGTTCGCAATCCGTCCCTCTTACGGTGGAAGTGAAGGAGGAGATAGTTAGGTGGCTCGCCCACATGGAGGCGTGGAATGGAAGAGCAATCTTCGGCTCAGCCCTAGACATTGTAATCGAGTCAGACGCCAGCCGTACTGGCTGGGGGGCCAGATGCAGAGATTTTTCCACCGGTGGAGCCTTGTCTGTACAAGAACAGTTGTTGCACATCAACTGTCTGGAGTTACTGGTGGGCTCGTTCGCGGTGCAGTGTTGGACGAGGGACAGGGTGCAGTCCTGTGTCCTTCTCAAGTTGGACAATATCTCCGCCGTCAGATACATCAACCATCTGGGCGGCACCGGGTCCCGTGCACTGGCGAACCTCGCCAAGGAATTTTGGACTTTTTGCCTGGACAATCAGGTGTCGGTAACAGCAGAATATCTCCCAGGCCAAGTGAACGAGGTGGCAAATTGGTACTCTCGTCATCTCCTGGATGCCAGTGTTTGGAAATTAGATCCCCAGGTTTTCTCCCAGCTGATGGAAAGGTGGGGGCCTTGTTCAGTCGACCTTTTTGCATCGCGTCTGGATCATCAGTTACCGAGGTTCTTCAGCTGGAGACCAGATCCTCTAGCGGAGTCGACGGATGCGTTCCTCCAGGACTGGCAGAGGGAACAGGGTTATGCGTTCCCCCCTTTCTCCATGATCACGAGACTGTCTGCTCACGTTTGCCCCCAACAGGCGAAGGTGGTGCTGATCACCCCACTTTGGAGATTTCAATTGTGGTTTCCGGTTCTTCTGGAACTTTCCAATCCGACTCCCCCACTTTCCTCACATTCTGCTGGATCCGGACTGCAATCCCCACCGCCTGGTAGTGGAAGAGACTCTCCAGCTGATGACCTGGCGCATCTCAGGGAACGCTGGTCGCTCCCGGGCCTTTCGGGACATGCAGAGTCCTTATTATCTAAGGCATGGGCGGATAGCACGACTAAAAGATACTGTTCCACCTGGAACAGATGGCGCCGTTGGTGTTTGCGACGGAGTGTCGATCCCGTGGGCGCAGATGTAGTCCATGTTCTCAATTTTCTGGCGAGCCTTGCGGAGGAAGGGTTGGCTTATCGCTCTATCAATACCTTTCGTTCGGCAATCTCGGCGGCTCATACTCCCATCCAAGGATCCCCTGTGGAACACCAGTTTGTGTGTAGGCTCCTTAGAGGCATTAGTCTTTCCCTCCCACCGGAGCCACGCTACTCTGCATTGGGTCTTCCTATCCTGGCAGTCGAATAGATTTCAGTCACGCAAAGAACTCTCTGCGAAATTGGCGACTCTCTTATGCCTGGTTTCTTGCAGGCAG
This sequence comes from Calotriton arnoldi, assembly GCA_963921515.1. Classification (NCBI taxonomy): domain Eukaryota; kingdom Metazoa; phylum Chordata; class Amphibia; order Caudata; family Salamandridae; genus Calotriton; species Calotriton arnoldi. Next base: position 2,333,646 of record CAWUFW010002078.1, read on the forward strand.
GTGTCTGATGTAAGAGCCCTAGACATCTCGGCCAGAGTGTTCTCCCCGGACGGGGTTTCTTTCACAGTCAGTAGAAGGACCAAATGCCATACCAGGGTAATCTCCTACCCAGCATTTCGAGAATCCCCCAAATTGTGTGTGGTACAGTGCCTCAGAGCATATGAAGAATTGACAGAGGAGGTCCGCCCTCCAGGTGAAAAACAGCTGCTTGTCGCACTAAGAAACCGTACAAAGCGGTTTTTTCACCAACCAAAGCCAGATGGGTACGTTGGGTGATGCAGGAGGCGGGCATTGAAACCAAGAAGTTTGGGGCCCACTCAACAAGGGGGGCTATGGCCTCTAAGGCATTTTTGCTCGGAGCACGTCTGGAAGGTTTTATGCACGTGGCAGACTGGTCCTCGGATTCGACCTTTAAGAGGCTTTACTTTAAGCCAGTGTTAGAGGTCGCTCAACTGGTGGTGGATAACCTTAGAACTGGCATAATCTGAGCCTCCGGTCCTGACATAGAATGAAAATTTGCCTGGCTACAGTACAGGTAAGTTTCAATTCTATTAAGGACACGGAGGCGAGGATTATCCCACCCGGCGATCAATGAGGACGTGGACCCTCCCCGTTCTGGAGTAAGTACTTGATTTTCAAAGTCGGTTGGACTGTTGGTCAATTAAGACGTTTAATTACATGTTTGGTAACTTTCTATGACCTTGTATTGCTTAACATTGCCTGGTTTGTGTTTGCTCTGCTGACCTGTTTATATTGAGTTGGGTCCGACGCTGTTTGTTGTTGCAGGAAATGATGGGTCCAAACAGGATGCGCGAGGTTCGTGAAGGAGCTGTTCGCGTGAAGAAAGAGGAAACACAGTAGAAGGACCAAGTGGAGGCTGGACTGTGAACAGAGAGGAAGGACTCCTGGTGGAACTTTTGTTTCCTACTCCCTGCTGTTCATGGGAGTAGTAGATTGGTATATGTTTAAAATGGCTGCTGAAAAATAAAAGCGAAGGAAGAATGGCAATCCTCGCCTCCGTGTCCTTAATAGAATTGAAATTTACCTGTACTCCTTTCTGTCACCATACTGTGGTACTGTAAATCGGCAGCCAAAGAGTTTGTGCTGCAGGGTATTTGGCATACTTACCCAGTGAACAAAACAGACAATTTGTAGTCATTGACCCCAAAAAATATGCCCCGAGTTTCAGGTGATGTGAATTCCAGAGTTTTCAGCATCAACCCCTAGGAATAAGGTTTTGGTGTATACTGTGTCATACTAAGAGTCTGTTTATCACAGATTTTAACATCGAGTAGGAAAAGACAAGGCCTGAACTCCAGTTATATGTGTATTTATGTACTATTGATCCTCATTGTAGACTAAAAGATTTAGATGGATACATAAATGGGGAATGAAAAATCATGTTCATTATAGTTAACTACTAGGACTCCACTGGGAAATAGTATAATATTTGAGCATGCCCAACTTTTCCGCAAATATTAAGTCTACCTCTACATAATGGTGTCAAAGGTAGAATCTAATATGGCTATATAACTCACATAACTAATTTTCAAATCAACACACTGCTTTAGGCCCACCAAACACATTTGGCATACATACTCCTCATCAAAGTTGAATGGCCAAACAGATAATTGGATTTTAGCGTCATACTCGGGAACGTGGGTTTAAAGCTACTTTTAGTATACTGTGCCCTTCTGAATTTTTGGGCGGGGGGGGATTACCTGTGTGTTTATTACCTGCATTTAAACACCCTCGAGTGTCTGCTTCAGGTAATTTTATATTCACAAAATTATTCAGTGAAGCGGAGTCAGTTATTTGGCTTTAAAGAGTAGTGCAATTACACTGGTTCTTTTTCTCTTCCCATTATCTTTATTTTAGAAATGAGTAGGTCAAATCATATTGAGACTATCTGAATTCTCTTAGGACTAAGTTGCATTCTCTATTAATTTTTATTGGCTAGCTCTCAATATTGATAACCTGAATCCATAGTCTCATGTCGAGAAATTGAATGTTGAAGGCGCCTTACAGGAGCAAAATGTCCAATAAATGTGCAGAGGATTTTTTTCAGACCCCAATTTCCTAGGAGCTAACTGGGCAACGGATGGGATGTGGAAAACTGTTCTTCTAATTACCCATTTAAAATCTGTTGAGCTTTTATCTGTAGCTTGTAATAGGTTTTGCAAGTGATACAGATGACAGGCGTTTAATTTAGAAATTGTGGTTTGGTGAGGTTTCCAGGACCAAACATTTCTTATTTGCAATAGCATTCCATATTTGCAGCTGTTCATCTTGTAACAGAGCCTCCTCTCAAAGTATGTAGTCCATAAGCTGACTCTACACTGCATTTAGTGGTTAGATTGCTAACATTGCTAGTTTCGGAATTAGTCTTCTTTTATCTCTGGGATTAATGCACTGTTCAGCTGTACTGAAATGGTGGCCTTTTGCATAAAACTATCTGTAAATTTGGCAGTCCACGTGGAAAAGCAAACGCATCGGTCATAGTTGCAATTTTATGCAATGCATCAATCTAATTAGAAATTTTAACATTTCTTTCAGAGAGCAAACTAAAAGGAATGTTGCAGTTGTGTGAACTGTATCGTTCTTCTTAAGAATGAGGACATAGCAATACATACAATTAGTAAGTTTACAAGAGCATCAGTGATCAAAATCATCAAACAAGCCTTTACATTGTATCAGATCATTGAAATGATACAAAAGATTGAGTGCCAAGATTTAACTACAAAACACTGGTATGATTTACAAACTCGTTTGAATACGGTTGACTTGCATGTTTTTAGGTATCAGACCACGACCTGTTACATTTACCTGTATGTCCATCTGATGATTTATCTGAACAATTTACTGTACATTTGGTATTTTTTGGTAGTTATTATACTTACAGCAGATGCACTTGCACTTTGTATGTTTCTCTGTAGTAAACCTTTTAAATTGGGTTATAAAGATAAAGAAATGTCTACCCGAGATCTCCCCTGTTAATGTGATGCGGTCTTGTGACGTGCTCGCCGTTTTAGCATCATTGTTTTATTGATGTTTTATTCATATTACATTGTAATTAATTTTACTGCTCCGCATTATGCACTCTAATTCATGTTACTGCAAACTGTTTGCACAAAAATATGGGGATTTTATAGCTGTATCGTTTTTAATGTTTACTTATTTTATTTTGTATGGAGTGATATCAGCTCCGAATAAAGATTGACTGAACTGAATTGATTTACAAACTCAAAATATGGATAGTGTAATCTGCAAGACAGGATAAAAACGTAACACCGACTACCACCAAACATCAAGGAAACATGTTTTGGCCATATTGGGCTAGTTATGGCTCTGGACAAAATACGAACTTGACAAAGATTCCACAACATATATAAAACCAATTGACCTTTTTTACTTTCTCTTCCACATTCACAGGGCTGGCCAACAAAAGAGCAATATCAAAAGATCAACATCCCCAAAATACTAATTCAAAATTAGTGAAGACTATTCTCTCCTAGAAAAAAAAGTGTCTCAAAACAGTCTGCTTTGTATTAGCCCCACATTCAGATTTATATGCAACACAAAGATTGCAAGTGAGCAACAATATTTCACTTTTGCATCAGGGCCATTTAGGAGCAAAACGAATATTGTAGGAAATCTACATTTTCTGCGTGGTCACCCCAGATCGCTGGCTGTGGAACTGTGTGCACTTTAGCCCTAACAACCAGTGATAAAGTGTGTGTGCTTCTCCTTTCTACATGGTAAAATTGGGATACTTGGCACATATAAGTTAACTTACAGGCCCTGGGTAAATTTTATATCATAGGGACCTGCAAACTCCATTATGTCATCCACTTCAGTGACAGTATAAACATGCCCACAGGCTTCCTCTCTAGCTTAGCTGTGCAGTTTTAAACTACAAATTCGACCTGTCAATATAACCACCAAACTACAATCACAGAAGGTCTCTTTTGGACATTAGTGTGAACTTCTGCTGGAGTTGGCACACTTCAAAGGGAGAGAACAGATGCCAAAACAATTGTTGTATATTCACTGCCTGGTTGCTAGAAATTCAGCTTCGTTCTACCACACTTCAATCTCGGGGTTTCTTGAGGGACCAGGGACTGCTTCAAACTGGATGTTGCTGTTAGATGTGGGAGAATATCAGGAATACCATAGTACAATCCCCACGAACACCCCCACCTCAAGTTTAGTAAGGCCATCTTTCACCATCTGGAAAATGCCTAAGGTTGGTGGGGTTAACCCCAGGAACCTTTAGCCCATTGGTTAGGTCCTCCCCATGGGCTACCCCCACCCACTAGTTTGTGCCAGGCATATATGCGATTGGAAACATTATAACCCGCTTGCCGCGTGGCCTGATGATCTGGGAACACCGGCTAAAGTATCGAAGGAAGTAAGAAACCTCGGAATGACCATGGACTCCAAGCTATCGATGAATGCCCAAATGGACAAACTAGCAAGATCAAGCTTTGTTACTATAAAAACTCTGCGACAAATATTCCCCCATTTGGGATTTCCACACAAGGTCCAGGCTACCATCTCCCATGTTCTGTCCAAACTCGATTACACCAATAGCCTCTACCATGAATCACCTTTAACAACCATGAAGACTACATAGGATTCAGAACTCTGTTGCAAGACTACGCCTACATATAAAACCGCGAGACCACATCTCCCCTGCCTTGAAAGCACTGCATTGGTTACTGGTTGCCAGAAGATCCACGTTCAAGCTGCTTTGTATCACCCACAAAGCTATACATGGATCAGGACCACTCTTCATCAGGAATATAATCACCAAACACATTCAACAAAGGAACTTCCGCTCTAGAGTGGCACCAGGCCTCAAAATCCGAAGATACAAGAAAATAACCATGGTTGGCACATCATTCTCTGTTCAAGCAGCCAAACTATGGAACATTTTACCTCCCAACACGGATAACCACCTTATCTTCAGAAAACTACCCAAGAATTGGCTCTTCCCACATAACCACCATATGCACACAAATATACAGCATATCACTCTGTATATAAGCACTTATTTGTACTGTAGATATGTACCTATATATGTGTATTGCTTGGTATGAACTTGTAGAATAATTGTTTTAAATATATATACATATATATTCTTCATTAGCTCTGCTTAAGAAATGTACATATTACTGATAGTTACATTATTCTATGTTTTCAACATGTATATAAGTGACAGCATAAATAAGTAAATCTTTTATCATAACTATTTATCTACAATTGTTTCACTATTGATCTACACTACGCACACGCCTCCACGACGCAGGGGTACGAGACAAGGCCCTGGACTGGACCACCTCCTTCCTCTCTGGCAGAACCCAGAGCGTACGCCTCCCCCCTTTCCGCTCCAAAGCCTCCAAGATAATCTGCGGCGTACACCAGGGATCTTCCCTCAGCCCGACACTGTTAAACATCTACATGACCCCGCTCGCACGCATCGCCCGACAGCACGACCTCAACATAATCTCCTACGCCGACGACACCCAACTGATCCTCTCCCTCACCAAGGACCCCCAAACCGCCAAATCGAACCTCCCTGAAGGAATGAAGGCCGTCGCCGAATGGATGAAGATCAGCCGACTGAAGCTGAACACGGACAAGACGGAGGTCCTCATCCTCGGCCCCAACCCCTCAGCCTGGGACGACTCCGACACGCACCGACCACGCACGCAACCTGGGAGTCATCCTCGACTCAACGCTCTCCATGACCAAGCAAGTCAACACAGTCTCCTCCTCCTGCTTCAACACCCTCCGCATGCTCCGCAAGATCTACAGATGGATCCCATCAGACACAAGAAGAACGGTCACCCAGGCCCTCGTCAGTAGCAGACTAGACTACGGAAACGCCCTCTACGCAGGAGCCCCGGCCAAGCTCATCAAACGACTGCAACGCATTCAAAACGCCTCCGCACGCCTGATCCTCGACGTACCACGACACAGCCACATCACACCCCCACCTGAGAAACCTGCACTGGCTCCCCGTCAACAAAAGGATCTCCTTCAAACTCCTCATCCACGCACACAAGGCTCTCCACAAGACGGGCCCAGCTTACCTCAACAGACGACTCTCCTTCTACATCCCCACCCGCCAGCTCCACTCCGCCGACCTCGCACTCGCCACCGTCCCCCGCATCCGAAGAACCACCGCCGGCAGATCCTTCTCCCACCTCGCCGCTAAAACCTGGAACTCCCTCCCACTCAACCTACGACAGACCCAAGACCTGCTGACCTTCAGGAGGCTTCTCAAGACCTGGCTGTTCGACCAGTAGCGGCACCCCCCCCTCTCCCTAGCGCCTTGAGACCCTCGTGGGTATGTAGTGCGCTCTATAAATCCCATGATTGATTTACAAAGAAATATATAAATAAAATTAATTTAAAGTACAACAACCCTTGAAAGCCGCAGTTTATTTAATGCACCTTTAATCTACATATACTACCTTCCTTTATGCATCTATATACCTTCCATGTACTTATAGATCTATATATTTATTACTTTTCTTCTAACTCAGCATATCCAATGCACCACCCTATACCGCTCTCAATATATCTTCTACCTCAACTCTGACTCATTTCAAACCTCTTTCTACTACTCTTTCCAATGCACTACCCTATTTCTCACCCTATACCTCCATCAATATATCCTCTACCTCCACTCTCATTCATCGCAAACCGCATACCGCTACTATGATCCCCAAAATAACCCTTTCTAGACTCTTTCCTCCTCTACCCCTCCTTGCATCATCTCATACCTCTTACTATTCTGATCCCCCAAAACAAGCCTTTCTAAACCCTCCCCCTGACTCTTCCCACTCCACCTCCCTTTTACTCATCCCAAGCCTGCTCCTATGAGCTCCAAAACTAACAACAAAAAAATCGAAATCCTTCACTCTTCTATCCCTCCACTATCCTGTTCAATCGAAATAACACCCCTCAAATTAATTTCATACTTCACTATACAAATTCATCACTAATACTTTATGGGTTCCGGAGTAGTGTGCTACTCGCCGAAAAGGCACTTCAACACCTCATCAGGGGTAGCAAGCGCTATATATATGCAAACCTTTTCCCTCTTCTATCCCTTTGCTATCCTTCTCAATCCGAATAACTGACTAACAAATCCACCACTAAAATTACTTTCATATTTCACTATACTAATTCACCACTAAAACTTTATGGGTTCCAGAGTAGGGTGCTACTCGCCAAAAAAGCATTACAACACCCCATCAGGGGTAGAAAGCACGATATAAATGCAAACCTTTTTCGCTCTTCTATCCCTCCACTATCCTTCTCAATCCAAATAACTGACTAACATATCCACCACTCAAATCACTTTCATATTTCACTATACTAATTCACCACTAATCCTTTATGGGTTCCGGAGTAGTGTGCTACTCGGCAAAAAGAGCTTCGTCGCCTCGTCTGGGGTAGTAAGCACTATATAAATGTAATTACAACATATGGCATCTCCAGGCAACAATGCAAAACACTCCTGGACCTGAGAAAGATCGGAAGAGGACTGAACTTGCTGTCTGCAACCTGGGAAGAGCCCTGGAGGACAGGACCTGTTCTTTATCTTGTACTCAGGACAAAGTCGTCACCTCCAAGGGTCATAAGGCTGACCTCCTGTACAAGCTACAGGTAAACAAGCTCCAAGTGGTCTTTCTTCTATCTGACCAATGGCAATTAGACCTGCACTGGACTCTACCAGACACCCTGTGTGCGTCTCTGAAAGGAATCCCCTGAGGTCCTGAAGGCTTTAACAGTGTACTCTTGGGGTGGATTGGGAATTAAAGCACTAAATTCATAAGGTAAAATCTTTTGCCCAGGAGGAACATGGCAGTGTACCGGACCAGCACTCCATCGAGGACAGTGTCAAATTATGCTTAAGCCCTAGTCTACTGTGACCACTGATTATCAATGGCACTTCTTGGCACTATTTTTACTTAAAACTTTAAAAATTCACATCTGCAGTTCTCCTACAGGATTTTTGTCATTTTGTTTATTACATTTTACTCTATACTTCTAATTCATTATGGGATTTGTATTGCCTGCATTTCGACTTTATTACTGTTTCAGTACTGCATACATACTTTACACACTGCTTCCAAGTTAAGCCTGTCTGATCTGTGCCATCTCAACCAGTTGGCTGAGCTCAACTTAATTTAGAGACTTTAGTCGCCCTAACAAATTGTGGTCATTACCTGAGGGGGTCCCTACTGCCCTCAAATAATATCACAATTTCTTACAAATACAGTTTAGTGGAAATAAGTTACTACGTTTCGGTGGTGCCCATTTGCCTACTCACAAAGTTACTATGTTGCAGACCAGGTATGGTTAATATGTTCCCTGGCAATTACAGTGAAGGAAGCTGGCTCTGTATGTACTATTCCAAAGTATGGTATAGTGTGCACGGAGTCCAGCGGTATAGCAGAGGCTAAAGTAGATAATACCTTACTCTCTTTTGTGGTGGTGTGGTTGAGCAGTCAGGCTTATCAGAGGGTAGTGTTAAGCTTTTGTCGTACACACTCAAAGACTGAATTTAGACCAATTATTTGTATAAAACGTTACTTTGTTATTTTTATTACTAGAACCAAGATTTACTCAGTAGCAGGTAAGTGATACTTTAAATACAATTACAATTACACTTTTCAAGATACAGTGTGTACTGGTTTTGTAGGAGCATACAAATTACTTAGCAGTCAAGAAAAAGTGTTGTAAGCTCTCAGAATACTTGTAATTACTTAAGATTACTTTTCTACTTTTGCACAAAACAAACTAATCACACAGTTTGGGCATTGTAGTACATTAGCAAGCAGGTTAACTCTTTTGAAAACACCAAGTTACTTTGTTGCAGTACAAAACAGGTTCAACACAGAACATTTTTTAGCGAAAAATCCACCATTCAAGCCTATGTAGAAAAACGTGTTAGGTTTGCAGGTAATTAAACAGTTTTGGTAACGGAGTTTTGGGGCCGGTAGAAAAAATTCAGTTTAGCACTCAAGAGGCACCACCAGCGGCACTAGGGCGGCCGGGTGCAAAGTGCAAGGGGGCCAATGTTAGCCAATGGGGCACCTTGTTGGTGGCTGCTCACGGGCAGGCCATGTTTTGAGAGGCAAGCTCCTCGAGTTAAGGTAAGGGCAAAGGGGGTTCCAGGTCAGCACCAAGTCCACACCCCCAGCAGGGCAGCGGCAGCTGGGTGCAGGGTGCTTAGACGGTGTCGGGAGCCCGATACAATCCTATGGAGGTTGTCGTCTTTGGATTTCAGCTGCAGGCTCGGTCCAGGAAGTCTTCCCGAAGGAACTAACAGCTGGGCAGCTAAATCGAGATGTCCCTAGACATTGGGACACTTTGGGATTGGATCACCAGGACATAGGGTTGGAGACTAAAGGGGTGCCTTTCGACGGCAGGAATCTGCTTACCGATCTGGTCGCGGTGGAGGAGGGTCGTCGTGAAAAGGCTGCAGGCGTTGACACAGAACCTTGGAGGAGACACCCCTCGATGGTTTGGAGGTCAGAACCACTGGGGGACCACTTCAGGACAGATGAACCCTTGGGACACGGGTTGCGGACAACGGGTGCGGAAGTAAGTCCTGGAGAAGGGTTTCTTCTTCTGTGGACAGGGCCGCTGTCCTCTGGAGTCTCAAGTCTTCATTGAAGTGGGGATCAGTCCTCACCAAATATGGAGGTCACTGATCCTTTCTGTAGCAGTTTTCTTCTTCGGAGCTGCAGGCAGGAAGGGCTGAGGCCAAGTCAGTTGGGCCTGGAGTCACGGCAGCAACGTTTTCAGGATTCCAATCTTCTTAGGTCGTCAATAACTGCCTTCTGGGTTCAGGGCTGCCCCCTAAATACTGAATTTAGGGGGCATTTTAGGGGTCTCGAAGTAGAACCCAATGGGCTACTATCCTTAGGGTGACTACACCCTTAGTGTGCTCACCCCAAGTACGGGAGTGGGCACAATCCATGTCCCTGATTGGAGGGTGCCTGCCATTTGCAAGATGGCTGGCACTGAAGGGTGGGCTTCACCGCCTCCCCCACCGGTGGGGTTGGCAGAGGTGGGCACACCTTATGGGCGGTCCTGATTTTTCCCACCTGTGTTCCCGACGAAAACGGGATGAGACAGGAAGGGGGCCTGCTCCTGATTGCAGGAGAGGCTGGGGATCGAGTTGCAAAGGTGGCAAGGTCTTTGAAGCTCCCCTGCCACAGATGGCTCTTCCTGACCAGGGGAGGGTGAACACCTCCACCCAGGAAAAGGCTTTGTTTCTGAGCCCTGGAAGCGTAGGCTCCTAACCCAGGGGTCAGAACCTGTCTCGTGGTGGCGGGCTGGTTTTTACCAGTCAGGAACCCACCAGTGGTTGATTTGGTTCAGGGGTCCCTCTAGAAGGGACCCCTGAGTGCATGGAATAATAAATCTGACACTGGAATCAGTGCAGGTTTATTATTCTGAGATGTTTGATACCAAACATCCTAGGATTCAGTAAAGCCATTATGGTACTAGGAAACTCGTGATGGCCAGCTTCCAGACCACATACTAAGTATGGTTTACTGGGCATTTATAATATCCAAGAATGGCCTTAGATATTATAGGGATCTGTCTGCTCGTGCAGATAGGTCCTCACATGAGGTATAGGGCACCCTGTCTTAAGGGTGACCTACCTAGTCCTCATGCAGTGCTGGGCAGGCATGGCACACAGTAATGTGTGCCATGTCGACTCTTTACTTTTAGCTGCACCACAACACGCAGGCTGCAATGGCAGTGGTGCATGTTGGTGGTGAGATATCTTTGAGGGTGGCATAACGCATGCTGCAGCCCTCAGAGGCCTTTCCCTGGCTACCATGCCAGGGACTAACGGGTAGGCCAGAGTTTTGCCAATAGTGGAAACAATGGTAACAGGTTTAGGGGAAAGAACACAGGCCCTGGGTACATGACTGGCAGGGACCCAGGGCACACTCAGTCAAAGTGCATCAGAAATCTGGCAAAAGGGGGGGGGCGGGGGGGGGGAGTTACTGCAACAAAAAACCCACTCTACTACAGTTAGCAGTGGAGATTTTCAGCAGTGAGGAATGCAGAGGATTGTAGGGTCATAGAAGGATAATGATCAAACTGTTGGCACTCAGCAAGAGTCTGGCCAGGCAACTAAACTTATTCTATACTCTTCTTAACCATACAATTTCCTCAACTCTTTTTCTTTTTCTTGGGTGTCTGGAGCATGTTTAAGAGCTTAGGGGGCCTTGTACTCCTAAAAATTCAACCCACCTAGCTATAGAACACCCACCGATTGCCCTGGGCCTTGGAACCAATCATGCTAGGTTGAATAATCAAGGTTATCTGAAAAGGATCTACGTCTGGGTCCACACCATGCTCCACGGCACTGCTTTCCGGTTGTTTTAGGATTGGCGATTTCTCATTTCACCCAGCCTTTGCCTTCTGTAATTGTGAAGAAAGGAGCTAAGGAGTAAATGAATCATTCAAATACTGTTCCTGAGTCAAAGTTTGAAAATGTGGGCAGCCTGACAGTTTTATATTTTAAGGGTTTATAACAATGGTCCACTTGATCTCCAGATCTCACACTTTATTGAATTAAATTGGAATCCCATGAGGGCTGTCACATCATGAGCATCACCCAATCAATCCGTTTGAGGGGCAGGTGAGATCCATCTATGGGCTTTGTTAGTTTCTACTTAGAGGCCTTGTTGGCAAAGGTAGAAGATTCTAGCTAGAGCAGCCAGGTGCAGGCCATGGTGTCCTTGTGGGGTCATCACAGGCCTCCTTCACCATCCAATGGTGTACGCAAATTCCAGGAGCTGTACATTGTCATTAAAGACCTTTCCTGTGAAATGTGCCTGTACCCACACATGGGGCACTATTATGAGTCCATAACAAACTCAAAGCGAACTTCAATTGGTTCAAAGGCTGTTCAGTTCCAAAGTTAAACTCATCAACGAAAAGGCCCCCAACAAATTGTAAAACAGCGCCTCCCTTTTCCTAGCATCAGAGTGCCACTGTAATCACACAGCATTGGCATTTCTTCTTTCCATAAGAACCCCACCTTCTCATTACCAAAAGCAAACTAACTACGCAAGTGCAAGCATAATTACAGATCTGAGAAGGTAGAGTGCTGCAGCTAAAAACATGACCTGCGCGAAGGCATCACACATGATTCAGGGCGACCTGCCTGCACTAGTCACCTATTGAAATCAGGTCTTAAAGACGAGCAAACTTGGAGCAAAGCGTATTCTATATCACTGAAAAACACTAGTATGCCAATAGTGAGTCACACGACTGGATCACATGTAAAAGGTCAGTTGGACTAGATTAAGGTTCGTCACATAATAGATTTGCTTCTGAATGGTTGGATCAGGTTATGTCACAAGTCACTGAAGGATAAGATGTTTTGGGTAGTCCCAAATGAGGTTCACCCCTGAAAGGCTGACTGGGCAGCAGCAGAATCTGTCAAATAATAGTCTTGCATCTTAATGGATGAAACTGTTGTGGGAAAGTTAGTCACTACACACTTCACAAGTACCCTCCTACATTGCAAGCATCCCTGCATAACCAGGTGAGAATTAAACAAAGAAAAATACATCTATATATAACAGGCATACTGGCAGTACACATGTTCAGCTGCACTACTGACATATCTGATTTTTATTGTTATCCTAGTCCATGGCGTTGGTCTCATCAACCTAGACAGGATGAACAACCAAGTGGAACCCAGCGGGATTTGACTTTGCAATTTCAGAGATTTGGAATTGTGACCTTGGGGTCCAACACAGATCGCTGCTGTCAATGCTTTCCCTACTGAGCCCTCCCACTTAATGCAGTATCTTCAACAACTTTAAAAAACTATATCCAAAATATATATTTTACCCCATTTTAAGAGAACAGGGTTAAGTGGGAACCTGGGGGGTCTGCTAACTTTATTAAATTACTTGGCCTCTAGGTCTAGTGGCAATTTTTTTTTTTCCCAGGTACCACTATGTGAGAAATGTACTGTTTGCTACAAGGATAACTGTCAGGGAAAGAATTCTATGTCAGGACCAGAGGCGAGGATTATGCATCACTCTGTTCGCTTTATTCACAGCAGCCACTTCATTGCATCTATAAAAAAAACTACAGTTCCCATGGATCAATGCGAATTTAGTTAAAAAACAAACATTATAAACAGTCCATGAACATCCAATAAGGAGACAGCGCAACATAGTCCTCGGTTCCTGTCAGAAGTGCCTTTTTCTTTGCTGCTCGCAGCCAAGTTAAGTCACTACTTTCCTTCTTGTGCTTTCATGCCTTGGAACTATGTTGTTTTAGGTCTCGCCTAGCCAGCGTTTGCGCAGTCTCTGCAAGACATGCTGTATTCAAGATATGGGCTTTAAAAGCTCCACCCATTTTCAAGGACTGCCCCAGTTACGTGTTGTTACTCAGAGCTTGTGAGCACTATTTCTTTCTTTAAGCTGGAGCACTCGAGACCAGTGCTCATGGTTTACAGAGTTCTGTTGTAAAGAGGGCTGTAAATCTTGCTCTTATCTTGCCACATTTGCTGTGCATTTAAAGACGGAGGTCTGTTTTGGCTGTAGCTGCTTCCTCCTCCCTCCTGCTTTTGAAACGCGCTGCCTGGCGTCATGGTCCCTGCTTTCCTATGGCTACTGCCGCCTCTGACTCAGAGCTCAACAAACATTTGCAATGAAATAGCTCTCGCATTTACGAGAGTTTGAGCTATTGGCATTGTAAATGACAATGTCTTTTATTTATGTGTTTTGAAAACCTGCAAGCGGTGTGTAAACCCGCACTTTGTACTTACAGTCCTTTCTTACGAGAAGCTAGGTTGGCAATAGCTGCGCCTCTTTTATTGCCAGCCTGGCTTCTCGTAAGCAAGGACTTTAAGTACAAAGTGCGTGTTTACGCACCGCATGCAGGTTTTCAAAACACAAATAAAAGGCATTGTCATCTACAATGCCAATAGCCCAAACTCTCGCAAATGTGAGACCTATTGCATTGCAAATGCTCGTTTCCTTTTAATACTGATATTGCCTTGTTTGTATGTGGTGCTCGTTTGCTTGTAAGGCCACGGGAACACTCCGCGCTCCTACACGGCCGGCTCCTTGACGGTGCTGGCAGAGTGCAGACAAGTCCTACGCGTACACGGTAGCGCTGTGAAGAGGCTGCCCTTCGGCTCTGCGACTTGCAATTTCAGCAGCCCTGTCATACGGGTCTGGGATCGTGCGCAGCTGGCTGTCTGCTGCCTTCTGGAGACAGACGCCACCCACCTACCACGCATCAGAGTTTGTACAGGCGGTATACGCTTAAATTTTACTGACATTAACGCCCTGGGAGATCCCAGGGTTGGTATTGTGTGTGTTTTAAAGTATGTCCCCCGGGGTCAGTAATCTTTGTTTTCTGGCCGTGACGGCCAAGGGGTACACGCTCCCAGGCAGACTCTGGCCCCAATTACAGTACTCACTGCACCAAGGGGCTTGTGTTCCTGGGCATAGACACATTTAATTATGAAGTCCTGCTCACCCATAGTCTGCTGGCTCCCCAGCTCCAAATCTGCAGCTCCCCATGCTGCCATTCCCGAGCGCTTTTGGCCTATAGCGCTTAGGCTTATTGCGCTGTGCAGCGGCCTTTGCCTATTATTTTAAACCCCCTCTGGTCAATTGACTATGGAGGCTGAGGGTGACTTCCAAGAGGAAGGGGACTCCCTTGCATACCTACAGTGGGATGAAGAGTTCTAGGAGGTTGTAGATGCCTCTATTTCTAGGGCAGTGGAGGAGGCTATGGGACCAATGGAACAGCGCCTCACGCAACAGATCGTGCAAGAAAATTTCTACTCCTCAAGGGCATACTTCCCCCAAACCTCACACCACCTGTCCAGCTCTCAGAGACGGATCCTATACCGACCAAGGGCCCTCGGGTTGCAGGGGTTGATCCAGACGCCTTTGTGCGCCTCCGAGAGGCCTTTTTAGAGAAGGCCTACATGCCCCTCCTGCCTGGAGTTACAACCGGCCTTAATGATGATAACCCAGGCCCTGGTTCCCCTCAGGATGACGTCCACAGGGATATGGATGAGGAGGCCGTCCAGGCCTTGGTAGCCCACGCCTAACCCCCTGCAACGGACTCTACGGCACCAGATGACGACTCATATGTTGGAACCAGAAGACATCCTCCATCATCACTCCTCCTACTGGGTTCCATCCCTCAAGTTGGAAAACTATGCAGCGAGCCGCATAAGGGTCCTTATGGGGAAAGATTACCATAGTTGCCTTAAAGCAGAGTGCCCTCGCCCCTCGATGGATGGGAAGGTAGCTTTAACCCCAGAGCTTGATTCCAACATGGCCACCTTCCTCACAAAATTCATGAAGGACCCAAGAAAAGGGCAGGCATGTCAGAATAAGCTTCTGGACACTCTTGGCCCCATCAGCAAAATCCTTGAAATGGGAGGGGAGGGGGGGGAGAAGGTCAAGCCTTCGGGTTCCCTGGTCTCACCACAGGTTCTCTCCAGGTGGGCTCAGCATGCAGTGGTGTTTCTAGGCAATGCCAACTGCGCACCGTCCACAGAGCGGTGCTCTTTGCTATTAAAAGCGGATCCGAAACTTGGGGACCTCGCGGACTCTGAGGTGGGAGCAGTAGCTCAAGAGAAGCTCTTTGGGAGCCATTTATAAAGGAGATGGGCAAATTTGTAAAATATGTTTAAGTAATTTGATAAAGCTCACTCCTCCATCAAGAGGGCCTTTTCTCCCCAGGTTTTCCGCGGGGCCAGTCGAGGCAGGGGCTGCTTGGCCAGCCAATCGTTCTTCCAACACCCCCTAGAGGGCAAGGCTCCAGGCGCAGCCACTACCAAGACCAGACCCGTTTTGCAAACTTCTACTCGAACCGTGGCAGGCGCGGCAGAGGAGCTAAAGGATTCGACGCTTCCTCCACTATTGGTGAGTGTTCGCCCTTCTTCTCTCATCCAAAGCAGGGTGCCATCTGGTACTATTTCTCTACATGTGGAAAACAATCACGAGCGATGAGTGGGTCCTGCAAACAGTTGCGCAATTTCAAATAGAGTTTTGGGGTTCCCCAGTTCAGGCATCACGACCCAGACCTCTCCAATTCTCTCAGGAAGAGGCAGAGTTGGTCTAAGGTTGCCTCGCTCCTAGAGAAGGGAGCCATATGTGCTACCACACCTCATTCCTGCGGTTTTGTCAGCAACCTTTTTCTTGTCAACAAAGCCGATGGTTGGCAACGCCCGGTCATAAATTTGCACAAATTTAACAAATGGCTGTTGTACCGCCATTTCAAATTGGAGGGCATGCACCTCCTTCACGATGTGCTTCATCCCTCAGGCTGGATGGTCCAACTGGACCTAAAAGATGCCCAGCTTGGCCATCCCAATCTCCTACCCCCACAGAAGGCTTCTCCAGTTCATCGGGGGGGGGGGGCCCAGATCATTCAATTCACGACCCTGCTTTTCAGACTTTCCTCCACCCCCTGATGCTTCAAGAAGGTGCTCAGACCAGTCGTGGAGTACCTGTGGGATCAGGGGACCAGACTCATAGTTTACCTCGACGATATGCTCCTCCTGGCCCAAGACCCCCACCAGCTGTCAAGACAGATGGCAGTCGCCCTGAAATCTCACCTTACCCCTACGTAGAAAGGGTTTGTCGTAAATTCCACCGAAGCTACCTTGTGTCCCCCGTCCCGGAAAGATTCCCAAAGTCCCAAGATTTGTCACAAACTCCGGAGAACTTGGTCATGGCAATGGGTGTTGCCAAGACAGATCGCTTGCCTGATAGGGCTTTTATCGGCATCGATCCAGGCCGTTTTTCCAGGCCCCCTCCACAACCGGTCCCTTCAGTGATTGAAGGCAGCTCACCTGAGAGAGAGACTTCACACTACCAAGCGGTTGTTCTATCTGACGAAGCGGGAGAGGAGATTCAGTTGTGGCTTTCCCACAAGGAAGCGTGGAATGGGAGAGTGATACTTGGCTCAGCTGCAGACCTCGTGACAGAGTCTGACACCAGCAGGGCCGGCTGGGTCGCTCGGTGTGAAGATTTTTCCACAGGAGGATTATGGTCTCCTCAGGAACAGAAACTACACATCAACTGTTTGGAGCTCCTGGCTTCTTTCGCAGTTGGACGCGAGACAGGGTTCAATCGTGTGTATTACTAAAAATGGACAATGTTTCGGCGATCAGGTATATCAACCACCTAGGAGGCACTCGGTCCAAGATCCTCTCAGACCTGGCGACCGACTTCTGGCACTTCTGCTTAGATGAGATATCGGTCTCGGCGGAGTGCCTTCCCGGTCAGGACAATCGAGTGGCGGATTGGCAGTCTAGCCATTTCCGGGATTCCAGTCTGTGGAATCTTCACCCGGAAGGTTTTGCCACGCTTCAGGCTCAATGGGGTCCCTTCTCTGTGGACCTGTTTGCCTCCAGATTGGACCACCAGCTACCCATATTCTCAAGCTGGAAACTAGATCCTTTAGCATCGGCCACAGAAGCATTCCTGCAGGACTGGGGACCAGAGAAGGGCTATGCATTTCCCCCATTCGCGATTATCACGAGAGCATCAGCCCAGATCAAACGACAGCAGGCGGACGTCGTTTTGATCACCCCGATTTGGAAGTCTCAAGTTTGGTTTCCAGTTCTTCTGAAATTTAAGGGATTTTCCAATCCTTCTCCCCCCGTTTCCGACTCTACTTCTCAATGCTGACCGAATCCTGCACCAACTGGTTCTGAAAGGGTCCCTTCAACTGATGGCGTGGCAGACTACAGGAGTCGATGGTCGCTCCCGGGACTTTCGGCGAAGGCTGAGGACCTATACGTAAAGGCCTGTTCAGAGGGCACCATAAAGAGACACAAGTCAGCATGGATGACATGGATCCGTTGGTGTGTGGGACGGGGTTGTGCTCCTGTGGGCGTTGATGTAGTTCAGATCCTTAATTTCCTGGGCAGATTAGCAGAACAGGGCATGGCGTATCGTTCCAACAACACCTTTCTCTCAGCCATATCGGTGGGCCATGTGCCTATGAACGGGGAACCAGCAGGGGAACACCCTTTTGAATCCTGATTGCTTCGGGGCATTCATTTGTCAATGACACCGGAACCATGTTATTCGGCACTGTTGGGATGTCAAAAAAGTACTTTACCTCTGCTTATCGTTAGCAACCCTATAGGTTCCTATCTCGGAAAGAGCTGTCCGCCAAGATGGCTATGCTGCTCTGCATGGTGTCATGCAGGAGGGTTTCTGATGTGCGGGTCCTGGATATTACCAGAAGGTATCTTGCTCCCTAAGGGGTGTCCTTCACGATTAGCATGCGTACTAAATCCAATACTAGAGTGATCGATTACTCAGCCTTTCCAGATTCTCCGAAGCTTTGTGTCGTGCAGTACCGGAAGGCTTACGAGAAGATGTCGGTGGAATTTCGCCCCCGAGGAAGAAGCAGCTTTTGATTGCCCTCCAAAAACAGCATAAGCGGTATCTTCCCCTACCATAGCCCGTTGGGTAAGGTGGGTTATGCAGGAGGCTGGGTTAGATTTGAAGATTTTTGGTGCACATTCCACTCGCAGACCTATGGCTTCAAAGGATATGAACCTAGGGGCTCCGCTGGAGGATATTGTCAATGTGGCAGATTGGCCCTCTGACTACCTTTAAAGGCTTTATTTTAAACCAGTGCTGGAAATGGCACAAATGGTGGTAAGTAAGCTTTGAACTAGCATACTCCTTGCCTTTGGTCCCGACATAGAACAAAAGATTTCCTAGCTATCATAACTGAAAGTTTCAATTCTATTAAGGACTTGGAGGAGAGAATTATCACACCCGCAGATTTCTGATCTGGAAGACACTTCCCGTGACTAGTAAGCAATAAGGTTCTGGTGTTGCTTCATGATTGTGAAGCTGTTTTCTTGGATTGTTGCCATGTATAAGAAGCTGTTTCTTGCATTTCTGCTATGTATACTGGTTCTTTGTATGACCTGTGTTACTGGAGGTTCAGGTCGTGATTTTACCTCTTTTCCAGGATCAGAAACTGGGAAGCAGGACGCATGAGAAGAGGATCTTGGGGCGACAATAGAGGCTCTACTGACAGGAACAGAGGACTATGTTACAGACCCGAACTCCTGACTGGATGTTCATGGACTGCTCATAACGTTGTCGGTTTTTTAACTCAATTCACAATCATTCATGGGAACTGTAGTTTTTTCTAGATACAATGAACTGGCTGCTGTGAATAAAGTGTAGAGAGTGATAGCATAATCCTCGCCTCAGAGTCCTTAATAGAATTGAAACCTTCTGTTACGATAGCTAGGAAATTGTTCATTCAGCACCTTCAGCACAATGGACCTGTAATCTAATTTTTTCTATAACAAAGACATATGATTGAGCTATATCCATGTCATGGATCTCTTCTAAGCCATTTAGTGGAGTGCACTGGGGCCACAAAACACATAATCCTTCCAAAGACTAGCACTTCCTGGCCTTTGAGGATACACGAAGGTCACAGAACACAGTTTATAGTTATGTTGCATGGTGGAGAGGGGTTTTATACTCCTAAATGCACTGCAAGCCCAGCTGAACAAACCATTTATCACATCACTGAAGAAGCAGTATTCCCCGAAACCTCTACCCCGGAGATGAGCTTCTGTCACCAAAAATCCCTATACTCCACAGTTTGGGGCCTGCTGCCAATCGTGAGGATTCTGCCCTCAGGGGTACAGAGCAGGAGGGGTTAAGATGGTACAGAGTGAAGAAATCCTTACAAAATACTTTATGAGCCTTGTGAGAAAAGAGGAATCTGGGAATTTATCATGTTCACAGATCTATATGCATTGCATGACAGTGTTGAGACGACTAAGGCGGAATTAAGATCAAGATAAGGGAACTCGACTCTTACCGACCACTTTCGCTGATAAATGTGTATGTTAAAATCCTGGCAAAACTGGTCGCCAATCGACTGCAGCCTCTTCTTCCGCTGATCACCCGCCCAGACCAATCAGGTTTTATCCCCGGGCGTTCTATATCTCACAACCTTCGGACCTTTTATTCTGTTGTGCATTATCTCCATCCGGACTCGAAGGCCATCGCGATTTTCCTTGACGCTACAAAAGCGTTTGACATGCTTGAGTGGACATATCTCTTTGCTGTCCTGGAGAGGATGGGGTTCAGTCCCCTTTTTCTCAGTCTAGTGCGACTGCGCTACACGAGGCCTTCCGCTAGGATCAGAGTGAACGGAATGCTATCGGACCCGTTCACTATCTCGCAGGGCACGAGACAGGGATGCCTGTTGTCTTCCTTGCTCTTCGCGATCGCAATGGAGCCATTGGCGGCTCGCATAAGGCAACATCACACCGCTAGAGGCTTGGGATTTAGCTCGAGGGGCCTCTTAATTTCATTATATGCCGATGATGTTACCCTATACATTTGCGATCCGGAGAGGAATACGGCTCCCATTCTCCGTGAATTGATAAAATTTGGTGGTCTATCTGGAGTCTCTATAAACTGGACGAAGTCCACCATATTCCCCCTGACTGATGCTACTACGCCTTTTCCACTCGACTACCCATTAAAATGGGCCGATGGCCCGGTAAAATATCTCGGAATTTGGCTCAGCAGAAACATGCAGGAAATCTGGGACATGAATTACGGGCGTACAGTATCGTGGTTGGAAGATAGGGTCACTGCATGGGCTGGTCTCCCCGTCTCTGGCTGGGAGAATAGCCATTGCTAAAATGGTTGTACTGCCGAAGTTGCTGTATCTATTTGTCAATATCCCGATTCCTCTCACGCAAACCTTTTTTAATTCCATACGATCCTTATTAATCTCCATGGTCTGGGCGGGCCGACAGGCACGGATTTCGTGGGAACTTTTGACCTTACCATTGTCCCAGGGTGGTATGAGTGCCCCGGACATCCAACTGTACGCTCTCAGTGCACAGGCACAATTTTTACATTTTTGGGCACACCCAACCCACTTTTCAGCTGCACACGGCTGTGGAGATGGATGTCGCGGCTCCGGTTCCTCATAAGGGGTAAGAAAAAAGCTAAACACAAGATCTATAATATTCAATTCCTATAAACCTTCAGGCCACAAATCTATATCTGAAACTCCGGTTCCTCTCCAGATGGCCCTAGATCAGACCTGCAAACGACCTTGTGGAGACATCGATATGGTGGAAACATTGCGGTGGGCATGGGATAAACTACAGGAAAGAGTGCATCTGAAAATTCTATATGCCCCGTCCATTCCCCTGGCACACAACCCTATGCTACCCACCATGGGGGAGGGTGCAAGCAGAGCACTGGCACAGAAGATGGGAATAAGAACCTTTGCGGACCTCTACCCGGAAGAAGTGTTCAGAGCTACCCCCGAACCCGTGGAGGAGCGCGCAGATTCTTTCTCCGAATTATTTTTCTATCACAAACTTAGGGCCACATGAAGAGCACTACATGACACATTCCCCAACCCTCCTCCTGTATTGCTAGCCCTTGAGAACGTGCTAAAGACGGACTCCCTTCGTAGACTCATCACAAGGATCTACAATAACATGCAGAATTCCATCCCCTTGTTGATGCCCAAGGCCTTCCAAGCGTGGAATGCTGAATTGCAAACTCCGCTAACTGAAGAACAGTGGGCATTTTGCTGCAATCAACTAACGGCTTTGTCCCCTAATTACAAGCTTCGCTTGATTCATTTTAAATTCCTACACAGATTCCATCGGACCCCTTCTCAGCTTCACCGTATGGGGATCAGGGCAGCTGATGGCTGCTGGAGATGCGGCGCCGCGCCCCAGCTACATTCCTGCATGTGGCATGGAGTTGTCCTAAATTAGCCACATTTTGGTCTACAATTTTTAACACCATACACGAAATCCTTGGCACTCCTGGCGACACGAATCCCCTATTGGGACTTCTGGGATACGTCAAAGACACACCAATCGGGACCCGGAAGCTACATGCTATGTTATTGCTGTTTGCTAAGCGGAGGGTGGGATGTAACATTTAGCCACACACAACTTACCACTTTTTGGGAGCTGATGCCATCGGCATCCAGGCCAAGGGACATTTGGGGACCATTTGTGGAGTGGGCCCGCACACGCCAACAGGGGGAGGCAGACCCCTCAGGGGCTCCTGTCGACCAGTAGACATGCATAGGTGTGCCTAAGGGCGAATAACGAGCCGACCTAGGTGCTTAGCGGTTGTAAAATAATCCAGGGTTGTATTGGACGGCATAAATGGGCCCTACCTTGGGGAAAAATGCCAGGTGAAATGGTGTTCAATCTGTAAAGTTAATACCAACTGTTAACTGGATGTACAATATGTTTTGTTCTCTAGCACTAGGAGATGCGAGGACTTTGTCTTGTACAGATATTTTGTCATAATTCACAAATAGCTGGATTGTGTTGAGACTGGAAGTAGCTGGCTACTTTGTTGGCGTTTGTTTTAATGTTCAAAATGCCAATAAAGAAATAAAAAAATTAAAAAAAGATCAAGATAAGGGAAGAGATGCACAATGTAGTCGTCATTCCATTGCGCAAGGATTCTCTTGATGGGCGATTCTCAAATCAGTCTTAAAACCATGGCAATACAAATTAAACAGCAGATATTAAACTATGTGTATTTAATTTATCTAAACTTTTATGTGTACTGGCAGCAGTTCGGCATTTCCGGGCCCGTATTCAATCTTTACCATTTGACAACTTTTCTTTTTGTTACAGATTATTTTCGTGCCATCCACATTATGAGTGGTTAGCTCGCTTTCAGTCACTTTCTTTTTGAAGTTCGGGTTGGGCAATTGCTCTGGGTGTGTAAAGCAAGGCTTGGGTACAGAGGGTCGTACATCTTTTCAGGTCATTAATAAAAGATTTAAGGAAACGGGAGCCCCTTTAAACCATAAAGCCAGCAAAAATGGATGGCACCAATGGAATGTCAGTATTCAATGGGAAAGAAGTTAAGCATGAGAAGACAATACATTTCCTGGTAATTAGAGCTGCTTAAATTTTGACATTTTCAGCACTTAGTTAATTAAGTTAAATCATAAGGTTAAGACTGCAAAAGAATGTTTTGCCACCTTTGCCTTCCCAGTTAGCATTCATAGGGGCCTATAGCGCTGCACACATGCATGAAGACACAGGTTCTGTATCACTGAAAAACAAACAAAAATATGCCAATATCTGTTGGCTATGAGGTTGATTTTACTTACTGTGCTCATGACGTTCCTGGAATACAAATCGAAGATGCAATAAAATGCAGCTCGAGGATACAGCAGGTGGACTTTTTACCAAATGGTTAAAGGAACAGCATTTTCAAGAACTCCAAAACCTACAACAAAAAAGACACACCGACACCAAATTTGTATAAAGCTTCACTGACTCTTGGTGAATCAGACATTTTCCTTAGCAACATCATAGTCCATAAAAGTAATCTTTAATCAACAAGGGTTGATGATAAAACTATTTTAAACTCAACCTTGCAGTTGTCACTTGCATGACAGCATAGAATGAGAACTTAAGAGTTTAAGAATTACGGCTATTTACAAAAAGGAACCTCTAGCTGTGGCCAAAGCAGTTTATAGTTTAAAATTTCCGTGGAGCACCAAGATGCTGGGAAGGTCCACTCCCTTTCCTGGAACAGCTCACAACTGTAAATGGGCTAGAATGCTACTCTGAGTGACTGCCAATAGTAAGACTATTTACAAGCAATCCTCCCATATCCCTTGTGTGGGTGTTTGATGTAACACTCCAAGCGGCCAAGAGTATGCCCAGACGTGGTTCCTGTCCACACTGTGCCACCGGAAAGAAGCTCCACCCGAAAGAGGCTGAAACTAGTATGGGTTGGTTGTGTTCCGTTTCAGAGAGGACCTGGCTTGGCAATGTAGGCTGGGCTGTTCCTACTGGAGCAGGACCAAGCTGATTTGCATATGGCTGGGTCTAATCTGAGGTGGTATGGTGGACAAAGAAAGATGGTTTGGAATACTTCCCGGAGCAATTGCAGCGATTAGACTATTAGCAAGCATACCTCCCATTACCTTTTGTGTGTTTGATTCACCAATGTGTCACATGGAAGCCCAGGAATGTCATTTTATTGACACTGCCCTACCAAAAGCAAAGTGGTCGAAGCATCAAAGCAGATAAAAACTATTATCTTGAGGGCAAGTTGGCCACTGGAGATAGGGTCAGAAGCATGCCTCTCAAGCATCTTTCAAGTTTGTAAATCAATCTATGTACATTTCTTTGCGAAAGCAGGCACCTTGGTGAGAAGGGAATGAAAGAGTACCTACTTTGTTTGCTCCTCTGCTCAAAGCAACAGACGCCTGTCTGTCAGTCACTCAGAGCCAGGCCAGCCATTCTGCACTGTGGGGGCATGTAACTTACACTTTTGTAGTAAGTTTACACTCAGGGTTTGTGAATATTGAAAGTAGTAAACTTACTCCAAAGTATAAACATACTTAAAAGTTTAGTTTATCTTTGTAAATCAACCCCCAGATCTGGAAAAGAGCTACAACACATTTGTGAATCTGCTTAAATCTCCCCTACCCTCTTGAAATATTTGCTATTTGTGAACAGCATCTGTCATGTAAACATTTTGTGGTAGACAAATGTATGCCTCCCAACCATCCTGTGAGTTGTACACAATCTAGGGACACTGACAACTTACAATGACCAAGCAGAGATAAACAGACATGAATAACTTGGTGAAAGGCTGCACTCTCATTGATTGTACCCACATGACGGGTTTTCTAGCCTAGAAGATTATTTAAGTGGACAGGAGCGATGTATGGCCATGGTGTACAATGTTTGACATGTTTGTGATACGATGACAAACATTTTGTTTACAAAAAAAAAACACTTAATAACCAAGCAAAGCAATCAGAAGTTGAAACTGTATCATTCAAATTTTACTGAGTGTCATGAATGTCAATGCACCATATACTCTTGAACAGGGTGAGAAAAACCTGTGTTAAAATGTTCACGTTATGGTTCAGTCCCCCCCCCCCCATGGCCCTGTCTATGAGATACTATCATGATTTTTAGTGGGTCCCTGTTGGGCACTATATTCATATCCTTAACTTTACATGGAAAACAGTTTTACACTTCCCAAGAAGGCACAGGTGTCTATTGCCCAACGCCCAGGACATATTGCTGGGGACAAGAACAACAACTTTTCATGCTTATTTTATCCACTGGACATGCAGGCCCAACCAACTGCACCATAAACCCTTTGGCTGCCAGTTTACAATACAACAGTGTGGATCTGTTATTTGAAAGGGCATAGCCTAAAACTAAGGCAAGATGAGTATTCATATGCATTAGTGCTTCAAAAAAAACAAACAAAAGTCTTTACTATTTAAGTGAGTGCTGTATGGAAATGTAGTGAGCTGTGAACTCAGTTTGCTTCGCTGAACAGTGATTGCAGCATAAATGTGTGTAACAATTTGAAGCTAATTTTAATGCTCCCAGACTGCTCTGATAATATGCAAATAGATGCATAAGCATCAAAGCAAGAACAGTCATTGCTTTCAAATTTTATTGTACTAAAATAAAAAAACTTCAGCATGAAAAATAGTTTGGCTAAACTACTGTGCAACTATACTTACCATTACTCTGAGGCACCATTTCATAAAACGAGTTTTATGCATGGCAACACCACGAAACAAAGCCAAATAACTGCGCCCACAGGTATGTCATTGCATTAATTAAAATAATACTCCACAGGACCTCACCTTACAGACCACACTTCCCAGGAGCCTCTGCTACTGGGAGGAGACCCGCTGCAACCAATAGGTACAGGCAGCGTGATCCCGCAGCATGATCCCACAGCGAATCGAGACCCTCATGGGTGAAGCAGCCGCACTTTACAAATCCTGATTGATACTCCTAGCAAACTTTTGCACTATCCATTCTTTTGCGAGTAGAGATGCACACATATATTTGCTTATTGAAAAATCTGATGAGCAATTGCAAATTAACTCACTCTACACCCCCTTTAACCACAAAGTGAAAACATCTGGAGTAATTTCCTACCTTTCCGCTTAGGAAAAAGATTGGAGAGGAGTTGGTTTATACCCTTAAACATGTAAGCTTGTGCACAGATTCACAAGGCATTCCAACCCTGGAACTACAACTTCCGGCCTATTTCCAGCCCCCATATGGCCCTAGTTCCGAGGTGCATAGTACTGGAAGGGTGTTAAATTCAAAATCATAATAACTGGTGCTGTGCTCCAACACCCCAAGTGTACAATGCGATTATGAGTTTATCCTGTTGTAAAGGGGAAGAAAAGTGCAGATCTGGTTTTACCGAGCGGAATAATGCATGGTATTCACTTTTTCTATGTTTATCACCACTCACATTTACCACCTGTTCTGGAAGGAGGACAGGGGAGACTGTAGTCTGGAAGGGGGAGAAAAACATGCTACCTGTGTATCATGGTTGAGGGGTCAGCGGGAGCAGGAAAACTGGTCCAGGCTACAATGCAGCCGGCCTCAAAAGCAATTTTGCCAACTGGCTTTTCTGACTGGTAAAATTGGGTCCATTATTGTTGCATATGGTAAATTTGGGTTATGGGAACAACTCTCAATCATGATACAGTAAGATGGAATTCAATATGGGAACTCTGCTATGCTCCACTCATAGTCGGGGCCCATACAGAATTACAGAGAGGTGGAAATATCAGTACCTTTACAGGAATCCAAACCCTAACGATGGAGCACTGCCATAATCAGGAACACTTATTTAATGAGAATGCTACCATAATTGTATCACCTTTCTGCATGGCACCAAAAGGGACAAGTGGATTTTTTTTTTACATCACAAGTACATTTAGGAAGCATCCCGTTTCTTGGACGTGGGGATATTTTATAAAATTCCTCACCCTTGAGGGTTCTAAAAACCCTTACAGTATTCCATGTGTCAGCGATACAATCCCCGTTTACATTCCACGTTTTACTTCATCTTGCATTCCATGAGTATTTGCTTTTATCAAGACTTTTCTGTGTGTGTGGTTTTTTTTTGGTTTTTTTTTAAATCATGCAGCAGGATTCTTCCACAGTGCACACTTTTAACTGAGTCATCTCCATGTGTATGACTGAGTTTAGATTGTGGTTGAGTGTTTACGACACACAATTTAGAGCTCTGAAGTCAAGGCTGAAAACAGTGGGAGTCCATCAGCATCTGTCAGTGAGTCAAACGTGTGCAGTCTATATGCACATACAATCCTTTGTCTCTCTGCAGGGCACACATAGCGATGGTGGCATATGTGGTAATTGAAGAAAGAGTGTGAAGGAGGTACACAGCTGTCGAAATATGGACAGTGACAAAGGAAATTAAAAGGCAGTGCTTATATATACATGGTGGATTTCTGAAGGCTTTAGGGAGAAATGAGTCCAGATTGGTTAACGTGGTAAGAGACTGCAGAAGAAAGTAGTTAGAAGGAGAGAATGGGAAGGACACTCCAGAGACCACTACCCAATGCGCAGACCTTAGTAATGTTTAATCCACTGTTTTATTTTCACAACAAAATCATTGGTATTCTCCATTAATCCGATACTGCTAACAAGCACAAAGCAAAGCCAACAGGTCTGGCTTGGTTTTAGTATACGTTTTAACTGTTGCGTGATACGTTTGGATGCAATAAGAGAAAACTCACATGGGCACCTAATTACAGGTCAGGCGGCACACTGGGTGAAACAGTTTTTTACTTTACATGTTTTAAGCCACACCCTTAGTTACATAGGACATGCCACTTTAAAAGGATTCCAGTTATGGTTCTTTGACCACACACCTTTTAGAGCCCCTCACCAAGCACCTTTTCTTTCCACTTAAATCTCTGTATACTAATTGGTGTGGCCTCTAAGCATGTATCAATTTACTTGCAGTAGCACCTGAAGAAAAAAAAAAATATATATATATATATATATACACACACAGAAAAAACCATAGGTTTCAGACACGTTATAGTTAGAAATTAGCATTTAAAAACCTTTGAAATTCACTGAAAAAACCATAGGTTTTAGGGACAGTTATAGTCATCAGTGATGTCACTGACCATGTCATGAGTGATGTAATATGTGACGTCATCAGCAGTGCATTGCGGGGCGCGAGTTATAGTTAGCTGAACTAACTATAACGGGGGAATTTCACGGGTTTTGTACGAGTGCAATGTCCAACTAACTATAACTGTCCCTAAAACCTATGGTTTTTTCAGTGAATTTCAAAGGTTTTTTAAATGCTAATTTCTAACTATAACGTGTCTGAAGCCTATGGTTTTTTCTGTGAATTTCAAAGGTTTTTTAAATGCTAATTTCTAACTATAACGTGCCTGAAACCTATGGTTTTTTCAGTGAATTTCAAAGGTTTTTTAAATGCTAGTTTCTAACTATAACGCCCCTAAAACCTATGGTTTTTTCAGTGAATTTCAAAGGTTTTGTAAATGACAATTTTTAAAAGTATTAATTGTTATATTTATTTTTTTGATACTGATTTACTACATTTTTTAAAACTATTTATTTTTAGATATTTTATTTATTAAATTACATTGTAATTACATTATATATTACATTACAAAATATACTTTCTCAGAATGAATTACTTTAGTTTAAATAGTTTGCAAATAGGCAATAGAGTTTTAAGTATAGTAGTTACAGTTGTTGCAATGGGCAACACAATTTCAAAAATTGTTTTTTTTTTTAATGGGAGGGGGCTGCGTGGCCCCCTTCCCTTGGCCACTTTTGGCCCCGGGGACCCCATCCCCCAAGGCCTGAGCATTTTTTTTTTTTTTTTTAAATGAGAAAAAAAAAAAAACGGGAAGGGGGCCGCGTGGCCCCCCTTCCCTGGGCCTGTATTGGCCCCGGGGAGCCCATCCCCCGGGGCATGCCCTCGATTTATTTATTTTTAATTTGGAGGGGGGCTGTGTGGCCCCCCCCTCCTCAGGCCATTTAAGGCCCCGGGGACCCCATCCCCCCGGGCCGGCCTTGCCCTTTTTTTTTTTTTTTTTTTTTTATTTGGGGAGGGGGGCTGCGTGGCCCCCCTCCCTGGCCACTTATGGCCCCAGGGACCCCATCCCCCGGGACCTGGCATCTGGTTGGGGACTGTGGGGGGTCCCCAATCCCCCCACAGTCCCAGCCGGCTCCCCGCCTCCTGCGCGAGCGCAGCATGCTTTTCCACATGGGGAGCAGCTAACATGCTGCTCCCCATGTGGAAAGCAATTGAGTTTGCATTTTGAAAGAGAGAGCAGGTTTCCTGCTCGCTCTTTCAAAATGCAAACTAAGTTTGCTATGACAGGACGGGAGCCGCGGGCTCACGTCCTGTCATAGCAACTACAGTGTCCCGGGGTAGGCACCCCGGGACACTGCAGGAGCCGGCCCTGGGGGGTGGCGGTCCCCAGGGCCATCAAGGGCTTCCAGGAGGGGGCCGCACGGCCCCCTCCCTTGAATTGCACAGCCCCGGGGAGGTGGTGGTCCCCGGGGCTCTGGGGGTCCGTAACGGACCCCCATATTTAAATCTTTAGTGCCCCGGGGAGGTGGCGGTCCCCGGGGCAGTGGGAGGGCAAAGAGCCCTCCCGCCATCATTATTTAATAAAGCCCCGGGGGGTGGCGGTCTCGGGCGTGTGGGGGCTGGAGCCCCCCACACAGTTCATAAAATTTTTTAAAAAGAAGCCCCGGGGGGGGTGGCGGTCCTTGGGGCTGCGGGAGGGCCAAGAGCCCTCCCGCACCTTTATTTTTTGAAAGCCCAGGAGGGTGGCGGTCCCCGGGGCTTGGGGGGCCTTAGAGGCCCCCCACATTAAATTTAATCACCCCCACACCATGCCCCCGGGACTTGGCCCACCCGGGGGCAAATTAACACCGAGCGCATCCTGCCGATTTTTTTTTTTTTTTTTTTAAATGCTTTTTTCTGCCCAGGGGGTCAGGGTGTTTCTACCCTGCCCCCTTTGTGCGTTTTGCGCACTTTTTTTTTACTGCTTTCTTGTTCCTCGGTTCTACCGAGGAACAAGATGGCTGCCAACACTTCCTGGTTTGGAGTGTTGACAGCCAATTAGCAGACAGCTCGTGATCGGGAAGGTGCGCGGATCCTCCGTGCCCATAGATATATATGTGCTTTTACTTTTGATTTTCTCAGCAACTACTGAACGGATTTACACCATTTAACAAAAAGGTTTCTTTCTGAACCAAGAACTACCTCTTTGCCAAATTTGGTGTAATTCCGTTCAGCAGTTCGGGCTGTAGCCGTGTCTAAAGTTTCCTATGGGAAAACGAATGGGGAAAACACGCTTTGGGACCCCCTTTTTCTCGGCCCCCGCTTGACGAATCACCCCGAGACTTTCAGGGTAGGAGCGGACCGTAGCGGGCCATAAAGTTTGAAAATTTCGCGAAGATTCGTCAACCGGCAAGAGAGTTATTTCAAATAGAATGTCGCGGATTTCCTATGGAAAATAGGTTCTAACTATAAACTGGCGACCGCCGATAGATAGATAGATAGATAGATAGAACACACACACACACACACACACACACACTTACTTAGCAGTAATCTTCATTACTTTTAGTCCTATTCATCCTAGTCATGTCTGACCCACCGCAGGACAGAAACCAAAACATGAATGCTATCCACTAATCCCACTCACCTTCAACTGGGTTCTAGTATAGGATAGCATGGCCCCAGCACTTCCTGTAATACCAAATCAAAGGCCTGATCCAGGAAGGGTGTACAGGAATGCGATTACTGGGAAGAATATGAGAAAGGCTAAGAATAATAAAGATTGCTGGTGAAGCAGGTCCTTTACCTCTACATCCCTCATCCCAGTCACTTACGAGGTATACCAAAGCCAACAAGCCCATTGACAGTAATATTTCATATATTAGATATATAGAATGCAACATCTCATGATTTAACACGAATAGTTCTCATACTAGAATTGTACAAAAGAAAAAAATGATTTTATATTTTACACTGATAGTGAAACCTTTGTTATCAAGAAGAATGTTCTTCAAATTGATAGTGCTTAACAAAAGTGTGCTCAGAAGAAGACCCAGCCATGCAAATTTCTTCGAGTGGCACACCCTGCAATTCTGCCCATGGGGCTGCCATCCCTATCGTAGAGCAAACTTAAACCTCTCCTGGACATTGTAGATCTCGGTTTGAATATTCAAACAAAATTGTCTTGTTAAGCCAACATGCTAGAGTAATTTTAGATGCCTTCTTACCTTCTAAAGTATACAAAAATGATGGATTGAATGTTTTAATTAATCTCAGCCACTGGTAATTACTCAGGGCCACCTCCCAGTCCTTTAATATTTTGCACACAATGCCACCTTGACGGGTAAACCAAAAGTGAGAAACGGTCAGATTTCCTGTGCTTACTGGATTTGTAAATATAAACATAAAACTCTCGTGCAACATCCAGCAAATTCAATAGCCGCTCATCCTCAGAGGTAAAAGAAAAGAAAGAAGGATAATTTAAGAATGAAACTTAGTTTACTTTAAGAAGCAAAGGTGAATTTAGTTTAAGTACTACTGCATCATTCAAGAACCTAACGAAAGGAGGGTGAGAAAGAACAGCTGAAGGGTCTCGCAAAAGTTGTGTAGAAGTGATAAAGACACCAGGAAAAACACCTTTAAAGATAGGAATTTTAAATCTACTAATTCTAATGGCTCAAAAGGGAAGGACTGTAGACATTTCAAGACCAAAGGGAGACCCAAAGGTGAAGCCATAGCACGAAAAGAGGTCTAGCAACAGAGAAACTCTTAAATAGCTTTGATACAAAAGTCGCAGTTCCCTATAAAGAAGGATAATTACCACAGAAAGCTTTTATTACAAACCATTGCAACTTAAGGGTTGCCAAAGATAAATTCGTGTGAAACGGGAACTCAAGAATAGAAGACACCAAGCATTAAGTAGAAGAGACCATGTGAGATAAACACAATGAATCAAAATTTGACTAATGTCTAGTATATGATTTTAAAGCTGAGGGGCTTTTTGAACCTTTAACAGCTTCAATAACATTAGAGGACAACCATTTTGGTATAAGATTCAACCTTTCAACCTCCAAACCGAAAGGATGATTTTTGAGTGACCCAGAGGAATGACAGACTTCAAGGCAGATGAAATAAGAGCAAGAACACAAGGAGGTTAAAGGGTCAAGGCCAAAAGTGTAGCACTAGATTATAGCCACTTTCTCCCTCAAGATGTTCAGCAATAATCTCTGAATCAAAGGAAAGGAGAAAAGGCATACAGGAGCTCCTTTGTCAATGAAGTAAGAACATCTACTCCCCATGTTCCTTTCTTCGGCAACCTGGAACAAGACCTCTGGAGCACTGCTTGAGAAACGTTTTAGAACCACGACCCACTTTTAAGAATGACAAACTTTTGCAACCCACCTAGTATTAATGGACATAAGGCGGCTATTTTTTTTATGTAACTAAAGCATTGTGCGGTAGCACACTGTCATTTACTTCTGATGACACACCGCCATTGTAAAACATCCATCGGATTTAATGTCACCATCTAATGATCCTTTTGAACCAAAGGAATAATACTTTGTAAAGTATCCATCTTGAGTGGAATTTTCTTGATGTACTTGTTCGGAGTTTTTAAGTCAATGACAATCCTGAAATCTGTTCACTTTGGGAACAAGGAAAACAATTAAATAAACGTTCTCTCCGTTCGGAGACTGAAGCCCTGGAACAATTGCTCTCTTCTTCATCAGTAATGAAATGCCTTCTTTTAAAGACATTTTCTCCTCTGCAGTCCAAGGCTACAGCGTAGGAATGATCCCCAAATCCGTTAGGAGGGAGGTGAATCCTGTTTCATAACCATGTTGAACGATCTTCAAAACCCATGCATCTGTGGTGGAGCTTGGGAAATTTCCAGAAAATTATATATTGTAACTTCTATTTCCAGTGCTCACCATTAGTTTCCTGAGAATCAGCATTATCAGGAATGTTAATCTTTGTTGTTCCCATCCCGACCTTGCTTTTTAGGGCTTTGCTGTGAAAATGATTTAAACTGCTTTCTTTCATAATTCTGCCTGCAGCACAGCAGCCAAAAGGATCGCTTGTACGAAAAAGATGAATCGGGAGCGTTAGGTGAGAGGAGCCCCTCACTCAGCACCTACTTTTAATCCTACTCCTAGAGTATTTTAAAGCTTGCACATTTGTACTGCCATAGTTGTTACATACCGCACTGTAGATTACTGTGTTCCTTTTATGCCTTTTAAACTGGGTTGGTTTTTAAGCATATTGACTTTTTAAAGTGTGCATACTTTGCACTATCGCGGCTCTCACATACCGCGTTCTGCTCGCTGCGCACTCCCGCATCCACAGGGCAGGACAGCTTCTGTTTCCGCTTCCCCGGTCCGCCACGGCGTTTGCCGATTGAGCGGAGGGAAGCGGACACACCCCCCTCAGGGAACTTAGAACACGGGGTATTTCGGCGCCCGGCCAGCTACTTAAACACATGCTGGGCCGGACGCGCGCTGCCGGCGGCGCACCGAAGGCAAGCCCGTCTGCGCCCATCCGCGCCAAGGCCGCGACAAGTGCAGGAGATGCTGCCCAAAAACCTCTAAGTATTGTTTACACAGCAAACTCACTAAAAAACCTTAACACAAGGGGAAATAGCAGATGTCTAATATCGCCTAACAAAATAATGGGTCCTATCACATGTCACAATTGTAGATCGGAAACCACCATTACAGTCAGAAACCCTAGGAAAGCCACAACAACTAGGATCGCCCAATTGAAAGGGGGACTAATTAATGCCCTATCATTTTGCAAGCACTGCCAAGATATCAGAGATTTAATCACTGAGCGACAGCTAGACTCTCTCTTTATCACCGAAACCTGGTTGAAAGACTGGTGTAATCCGGCTATCGGAGTAGCACTCCCACCCAACGACACGATCTGTAGGAAGGACAGAGGTGATTCCAGAGGAGGGGGATTGGCCATTATCCTCCTTGACTCATTACACTGTACTCATTTTTAAATGGGCACACTTAAGGGAAAGCCTTGGCTTCTGCATCTCCTTAAATGCCTTCCTTTCCTTCTCAGGAGCCCTGATCTATCGTCCACTGGATCATAGCGCCACTTTTCTTGACTCACTAGGAGATACCCCAAGCCATCTACTGCTTAGATATGCCAATTTCACTCTACTAGGTGATTTTAATCTTCACTTAGAATGCAGAAATGAGCCTGGAGTGAACAACGTTCTCGAAATAACAGAATTGCTTGGACTGCACCAACTGGTTGAGGCCCGGACACACCAGGCTGGCCATACATTGGATGGTGTCTGCTCCAATTTCACCCTGTTATCTGCAGACACTCCTATCACACAGATATGGTCAGACCACAACCTCATCCCCCTTGTACTTAAGAGCCCATTGGTGAACTGGCCGGCTAAGCAATCCACCCCCTCACAGCCCAGGCGCAAATGGTGACAACTAGCCATCAATCCTAAGTTGACTACCACTGCCCAGGCTCAGGTCCCTATTCTAACGGGGAATACCTCAGTAGACTCACGACTCTTCCACTCCTGGTTGACCGCAATAAGTAATGAACTTATTCCACCAGAGAAACCCAATAAGAATGCAAAAACAAGAACCCACAAAGCCCCTTGGTTTACGTCCGCCCTTGCCCAGCTACATCTCCAATGTAAGCAACAAGAGCGCAAGTGTAGAAGAGTCTATGAGGCATCAGAGCAAAAAGTATTTAAAATAAGCAGGAAGCACTACCGTACTCATATCAAATTAGCAAAAAAAGAATACTATTCTAACAAAATACTCGAGGCTAACCAAAACCAAAAAGTCATATTCTCAGTCATAAAGTCCTTCACCAACCCTAAAGCTTTACAGAAAGAAATACCTCACTCTCATAGTTTATGCGATCAGATATCGATCTTCTTTGAAGAAAAAATCCAGAATATTCAAAAGGACTTCTTAACGTATTTAGTTCAAAACCAAGACCGTGACCTGGAACCCGACCCAGCTATTACGGGTCATTTACTCCAAACCTTCAAACCAGTGTCGCTGGAGCAAACAAGGGCTGCAATTTCCACCTGTAAAACAGGTTCTCCCTTGGATGCCTGCCCCCCCATGATTCTCCACCAAATCATAGACACTGTCAACCCAATAATCAACCAGATAGTCAATTCTTCACTAATTACAGGCACAGTGCCAGATGAATGGAAGCTAGCTATAGTAAAATGATTGAAAAAGAAACAAAACATGGACTCATTCATACTCTCCAACCTCCGCCCCATATCGCTGCTTCCGATACTGGGAAAAATCACAGAAAAACTAGTCCATAAAGAACTAATCAAATTCATCGAAGCCGCCAATATTCTCCACCCTCGGCAATCTGGCTTCCACCCCAAGCACTCCACAGAATCCGCTCTCCTGGAAATATCGGACACTTTAAAAATTATAGCAGACAAAGGCAGGAAGGCCGTTTTGATTTTCCTCGACCTGTCTGCCACGTTTGATACTATCTCACATAGTATTCTCCTGACAAGGCTCAAATCCAGCTGTATTTCAAATACCGTATTGGCATGGATCGAGTCCTTTCTCACTAAATCGCAGACAAGCAGTATCCCTCGGAACGTTCCTCTCTGTAGAACGCACCATCACAACAGGAGTCCCACAGGGCTCATCCCTCAGCCCGCTGTTGATCAACATATATATGACCCCACTTATCTCCCTGATAGCCTCATTTGAGATAGAAGTAACGTCCTACGCAGAAGACACTCAATTGATTCTATCCTTGGACAACGATTCCACTTATGCCGAACTCAATTTCAAACGATGCCTAACTGAGGTCAGCCAGTGGATGAAGGACAACCACCTCAGGTGTAACACGGACAAAACAGAGATTCTACCGATAGGGAAAGAAAACCACTTTCAGCCGAGTGAGTGGTGGCCAGAGGGTGCAACACCACCTCCCACCACGGTGAGGGTAGCAAAAAATGTAGGAGTGCAGTTTGACACAGCCCTCTCCTTCCAACCACATGCATTGACAGTAGCAGGGACCTGCTTTAACCTTATCAAGTCATTAAAAAAATTCTTTGATCTTATCCCCTTCACTGCAAGGAAATCAGTTGCGGTGGCACTGATCCTCTCACGCCTGGACTACTGCAACAGCCTCCTGGCGGGAGCCAATAAACAAACACTAAAAAGATTACAAGTTGTCCAACATGCTGCGGCCCGCTTAGTACTAAAACTACCGCGTAGATCCTCCGCGTCCGCAGCACTAAAAACCCTTCATTGGCTGCCACTGCACAAGAGAGTACTATTTAAGATCCTCTTAATCACTTTCAGAGCCTCACTTAAACAAGGACCAAAGTACCTCTCAGCGATATTCACCCCATACATCACGACCAGGACCCTTAGGTCCTTATCAGCAAACTTGCTCAAACCCCCCTATTTTAGATGCAAAACAAAGGGAGGAAAAACTGTAGCCGCTATGGGAACCAAGGCCTGTAACCTTTTGCCAACTCATCTGAGAATGCTAAAAATAGAGACACAGTTTAGGAAGGCACTGAAAACATGGATCTTTGGAACCTCAGATGAATTTTGCCTTTCCCTCATTTAAGATCCCCGGTACCTCATCTCGCCTTTCCTCCAACCAGCGCCAGGATGCTCCTTTCGGAGCGACAGTTTGCTCTCTATAAATGCCATAATCAAATCAATCAATCAAAATCCGTTAGGAGGGAGGTGAATCCTGTTTCATAACCATGTTTAACGATCTTCAAAACCCATGCATCTGTGGTGGAGCTTGGGAAATTTCAAGAAAATAATTTTATTCTAACTCCTCTTTCCAGGGCTCACCATTCGTTTCCTGAGAATCATCATCGTCAGGAATGTTGATCTTTGTTGTTCCCATCCCGACCTTGCTTTTTAGGGCATTGCTGTGAAAATGATTTCAACTGCTTTCTTTCATAATTCTGTCTGCAGCACGGCAGCCAAAAGGATCGCTAGTACGAAAAAGATGAATCGGGATTCTTAGATCGATGTTTTCGGAATAATTGTTTTCTCTTTTTTAATATTCTGTGAAACTTCTCTTCCAGCTTGCTCAAACCACTTTTCCCCTTCAAAAAGGCATTCTTAAGACAGTTACCTTTTGCACTGAAACCGAATTCCAAGCCTTCAAAAACAGATGGCAAAGAGCAGCAACAGAGGTACAAGCGTAGGGCTGAAGCTCTTACTGAATCAAATGAAATTTCAGACAAGAAATCCACCTGACGTTCCACTTGCCCCAACAAATATGTGTAATCCTGACGGTCCTGAATGGCTCTGAAGAGGGGTTTTAAGTCAGACAACAATAGCTGGAAGGTGCAAGCATTGTAAACGTCAGTCTTCAATGCTAAATGTGCTCAGGCATACACCTTTAGGGCTGCATCCAGTTTTTTCCGCCGGATCATTTAAAACGTTTTCTTCTGCTATGGAAGACCTACCAACCAGAGTCCAAATTTACAGAATCAGTGAACATTTCCTCCACGGGGTACGATTTTGTCACAAACCTGGCGAGATTAATTTTATCAGCATATTTTTCATTTAAAAATTACCTCCATTCTATATGAATAGCCACTCTTTCAAACGCAATTTCATGGCTAGTGAGGTAATGGGTTCATGGCCCTGTTGGGTTCAGACTCTCCAAATGTTCTCTCCTCAATCTGTGTGGTTTTGTTTGGAAGTTGGCAGGTCGGTAGCACTCAGCTGAGGGTGGGTGAGGTTACTTAATAGCATTCCTGTCCTGCTGTGACGACTGGGACGAGCAGTGCTTTAAATGGAAATATATTAGTGCGGGTACTCACTATTTAGAGTGCCTGTTCGCTTCTCAGATGGGCTGGTACTCTCCCATTAAATGAAGGATTACATTGATCAGGAAGCTAAGACGACGTTGTTAGCAAAAGAGGAGGTTAATTAAGCAGGAAGGGGCGCTCACCATTTGAGCACACTTAATATTGGAGTGGTGCGCAAACTGATTCCGTTTGGAGCCGTGCCACTTAGCCCCTTGCTGTGTTGTATGATACCTTCGAGATTATAAGCTTTATAACCAGAACCACTACGCACGCTAGGATTCCGAGGCCATTATGACAATGTTAAAAACAAAGTAACAAATACCAGGAACTGGAGAAGCCAGCCTGCTAAAGGGGTGACGCGGAACAAGCCTAGTTTCTTTAGAATACTGTGATAGATTGGTTGATATTTTGGTAAGTGGAGTGTCCCGCCCTGCATTCTCCGTTTCTTTCATGTTAGAGACCCTCCCGCCTCCCCCACTCCCTCCCAAACGCTCGGCCGGCCAGCCCGCTCTCCACTCCCAGAGAAAACCTCTCAAACGCCCCACGAACAGCTTCCCTCAGATTCCTTCTCAGAGCGCTTAATACATTGTTTAATTCTTGTTTACGGAAACTCTCCTATGCCAGCCTATGACTGTCGCCGAAGTTAACGGGCGTCCCTGGGCTACCCACATCGGCCCTCACCACTAACACCACACCGTACCTCTCACACAGACAGCGGTTCTCCTCTCAGTGACTCCAAAACCCCGCCCACAAGACATACCAATTGGTTTCTCAGCCCAAGCCACCAGCCCCGCGCAGTTCTTTGATTGGTAAGAATCCAAGCCTTTCTCTTTTGAAAAAAACAGTGCTTCCGTTTTTACCTCTAGCCCCCTGGGATATGTAGTTCCTGGTGTAGACCGGAACAGAGGAGAGGATCTGATTGGGTCTGGGGGTTGAACATTTGCCATTGAATATCGTGAGGGTAACATATGACCATGAGCCCGCCTACCAACCAATCAGAGTTTTAAAACTGTGCATGATATGCGGAAGTGTATTAGCCGTCTGCAATTCAGGCATTTTGTACTTTAGACTGCGATCGTGTAACATTAGTAACAGGACTGCAGCCGTATATGTATGCATGGTGTGGAAAATCCATCAATTACTAGAAAAACTTGATAGTAGGTAGCTAACCATAAGTCAAAACAAAAAGTTCCTTTGGTTATTGTTCAAAGCACACTATCTGTAACTTATACCACACTCATGCTCAACATACCAATATCACCAGAAAATGTCACCAATTCACCAAAGCCAATATACAAATGTGCAAATGTTTTATTCATAAAATTCCGATTACAAAGATCATATAAAATACATGAAAATGAAAACACATCCAATATAACACAGTGGATTGGCTTCCAATATGGAAAAATAACATACACAAAGTCATATAATCATACATATAAAATACATTATGGGAGAGCGAGAGTATACTTAGACATTCAAATTTTGTCATTTATGGCACTAATCCGGCAACATTCCGTGGTCAAACCATCAATATGTACTATTCTTCTATTGACGAGGACAATTTTGATTTAGTGCAATTGTTGCAGCAGCGCGACACGTTTCGGTGGATTCAATTGTTCCAACCACCTTCTTCAGGAAAAGAAACTTTATATCTCCCAAAGCTTTCAATCTGAAATTATGGTGATTTGTCTGGTACTCCTCATGGGATCTAACTCCTCAAGGTGAAGCAACAACAATACAATTCTTTGTTGTTTCCAAACAGATTAAAAGAGACTCTCTCTGTGAGCCTTATATCAGATGATGGAAGCAAATGTGCAAATTTTCCAAATGATATTCTGGGATTAATAAATCTCCAAATTTGTAGATCGTCTAGCTACAAGGCTCTTCTTTAGATAGAGACCATGTGCCAGTACCACACAAGCTCCCGACACCCTTCAGTCGTTGATAATACAGTTACAAATAGTGTGCTTTGAACAATAACCAAGGGAACTTTTGTTTTGACTTATTGTCATATTGGCGTCCTGTCCCTTTGGTTTAGGAGGACCCCTCTCTTTGTTTGAGTAGGTAGCTAACCTACAGGAAAACCAGTACACTTACCTAGCCTAGAGTTTAGAGGTCTGTGAGTGACAATTAACAAATCAGCTAGTCCCTTCCATTGAGAAAATTTTCGCTTACCTCTTGGCCCAGAACTACACATCTCCACTTCATCAGGCGCTTTCAACCTTTTCACTGCTGTATATACAACTTGCTTTCTTTTTCTGTAGTGATTTACCATTTTGTAATTCTAGAGCTTATCAGCCTTGCCAATATTCCCAGGTCCATGCATGATGTGCTGCTCCAGTCCAGGTTTTTTCTTTGAATTCTGGCACGTGTAGGTAGTCTTGTTCATTACATTATAACACAGGAATAAAAGTGCCAGAATTCGGGAGCGTGGCCTGCATGAAGGGTCGGATTGGTAATGCGGGCACTCGGGCAATGGGCCGGTATCTGAGTTGCAGCCGAGGGCCGCTTTTTTGGCCAAGGTGGTGGCTGATTTGGGCTGTGTCTGTGCTGTACAGATGTAGCTAGCGGCCCAGTAGGGGCCAGCGTGGCCTTTCACAAGGCAGATGGGCCTCTGTTACCTCCCCTTTACGGCAGGCAGAGGTGTCATTCCCAGTCTCTAGCTGGGCCGGCCCATTAATATATGCAGATTGAGCAGGGTCAGGGGGTCTTAGAAGAAGTGGCTTCACTTATATTCAGGTGTCGTTCACCATTGTAAACCAATCTGAGTCCTGGTAACATTTGCATTTTTTGTATCTCAGAGAAGTTAACAAAACATGCCTCTTTTAGAGGAGTCCCCTTCTTTTTATAATACTTAAAACATTGAAGCAGTGTTTTGCTAAAAGACGCAATCCGCAAATATGGGCCACTTTTCTTTAGGATGCACAGGCCTATTTTTTTTATCCCAATCCAACCCTGCCTGCATGGCAAAAATGGCAGACGCCTGAGGCTCTCACTCCGCTCTGGCCTCTTTAATTATCCATTTTTACTAACGGCTGTCCGATAAGAGATCCTGTGCCTGGTGGGCTTAGGGAGCACTCCGTAATTGAAGCCAGGCGAACTGAGTGTAGTGGTGGTGCGGAGAGTGCCGCTGTCATGTGCCCAAGTTAGGACCGGTAGGAATTAGTGCCATTCTTACATATACACAATCCTTTCCTAAAGTTGCCTTCTCTTTGCCACATCAACTTTTGACACACATTTGCATTCGTGACACTTGGACTAGTTTCTTGGAAGCACCGACCCTGCTGACACGGAACACTTTGTGAGAACACTATCCCACTGCCTTGGCATTAGGTGCAATGCCCTCACATGTGTAATACAAATGTGTTTATTATTACATCCATATGGCGACTCAGCTATCTGTAGAACACCCAAGGCAAGGATGCCATTTTATATATATAGCCTTTTGTTTCTTAGCATAATTAGAGGAGACACTTCTGCTGACTTTGAGAAGTCCCTGCATGCTGAAGCATTCTCCTAGCATCTGACTGACGTCTCCGTAAGTGGTGTCCAGTTCGAGACCATAACGGGGTCCTACACTCTTACCCACCAGGTAAAGGGGCTAGATCATCCAAAAGGGGGTTTCTTGGCAGACCATACATTCACACTCTAGACACGTAGGTTACGGTTAGCATTGTAGGAGTACGCCCGATTGATATAATATATTCATATGTATGCATATATAAGCTGTCTCAACAAGATGGTAGAACTCTTCATTTTATTCACTATGTTGACACTCATTATAACCTTTGTCTGCTTCTGTCTATCATCACAGATTATATTTTTTATGCAAGAATCACTATGGTTCAACAAATACTGAAAACGCCCCTTGTGTATTCTTTGTATTTCTCTGCGCAAAAGAAAGCACGAGTGACTGAGCGAAAAGTTCTAAGTCTACTATAACAGTTCCTGAGGGAACAGAGTTGTCATGTTCAATCGTTGCCAGAACGGTTTGCTATCTGTTCCGGTTAGGGGGGCTATGAGATAGCTAGTCCAAGGGACAACATATCCTATGGGGGTGCATGGAATTAGTCTGGCACCATCTTAAGTTTATGTTGCCCGCAAATGCGCAGTTCCTACTGATTAGTAGAAACTACACGGCATGGCGCCACCAACATTGGTTTGTTTCGTATTTTGTGCAGATCAACTGAGTAGTTCATTCGTGCTTCCTCAGAGATTCCTATACACCTTTTAAACCAAAGACGTCCGTGGGGGTAGGGAACATCCTCCTCAGCTGAGTAGGTATACCCTATGTATTGCATGTTGGTAAATTTAAGCTTGAAAGGATATTGTTCCCATTGTATTAGCCAAATATTGTAATCCATTTCTAAAATGCCATGGCACAAAATATTTCTGAGAACTGCAGACATGCAGTCACTCAGAAATACTACAACATGGCCTCACCCTAGCCGAACGCAGTACTATGCGTATTAACGCAGATCTCAGCTGTGAACATATCCTTTTCTTGACAGGATCGTTTGTTTCTTTAAATGTTTACCACTCAATCAAGATTATTTGAAATATGTGAATGCTGCTATGTCTACGCTGTATTGTGACTCTGAACGATTGCACTGTACTGTGATTCTGCTATGAACGTACTGTTTTGTGATTCTGGACGACTTACAACCACAATAAAAAAATTCAAAAAAGAACATGGCTTCACCCTAGAGGGAGGGGAGTTTACCTTTGTGGTAGAGGCACACAAAGCATTTAGGACGGAGGTATTTTACTCTTGGGTTAAATTCCCTGCTGTAGATGATGCTACACAGCTATTTCATGAATATGAAGTAGGTGAAATACCTGAAGAATATACTGCATATGAGGAAATAGAAATTCCCCTAACTTACCAAGAACATACCAATTTGTTTAAAGGTGCCCTCCACTATAGTATAAAAGACGTGAGACTGCGCGAATAACTGTTGATGCCTGGTCTCCCTCTGTGGTATCGTGCTGCAGAGAGGATCGGTACGGTGGGAGGACTGTGCGGCAGGAGCCCAGGTTGAGGGCTGGCACCATTTTGAACACTGTGCCAATCGGGTGAGTTGGGAGGGATATCGGGCCCGTTGGTGATAAAGAAAGTATCCCCTGGGTGTGTCCGGCTTCGGTGGCACCTTGTGGCCAGTCCTGAGCTTAGAGGGGGAGGCAAGATTTGACATGGAGATTCGGTGCGTGAATCGGCGCCCAGTCGGCCAGGGTCATTATACATATCGTGCCATGCAAATGAGCTGGGAGACCCCCGGCAGTGACAAGTGGGCACCTACGGATGTGTTTCTCCCCTGGTGGCCCCTGGCACCAGATTGAGGGAGCCTCAGAGAGGGCAAGAATCGGCTCAGAAACTCTGGGTGTGAGCGGTGCCCGACATCAGAGGGGAAGGTGTCATAGGTCTCCTCCCGTAGTCTTATGATCTCATGTCCTATGGTTTGCTACTTGTTCTAGTACTCATTTATTTGTTGTTCTACATCGCATGTACTAAAGCCTTATATTGTATTATGCCTTGTTCTTTTTCATAATGTGTCAGTGTAAGGTTTCGGGAATAAGGAGCGGGACACTGGGTCGGGGTAATGAAGGTTTTATT
Organism: Calotriton arnoldi; assembly: GCA_963921515.1. Lineage (NCBI taxonomy): Eukaryota > Metazoa > Chordata > Amphibia > Caudata > Salamandridae > Calotriton > Calotriton arnoldi. Next base: position 2,377,069 of record CAWUFW010002078.1, read on the forward strand.
TTAGGGAAGGTGCGTCTCCTAAGGGTATCCAGACTTTCACGTGCACAAAGAGAGTCCTAAGCAACCGGCTCGTCTCTTGCTCCCGCCTTCCTGAGGGTTCCTCGCCTGGACCGGATCTTCTCCCTCCTTGGTCTCTGCCACTGGTAGACACTCGGGACGTACCAAAGGAAAAAGAGGACAACAGGGGGTAAGTGTGTGAAGGGTGCAGCTGTGGACAGGGAAAGGGAGTGAGGGAACACCGGCCACAAAAACCCGTGACACACGCTGGTTGGGGAAGAAGTGCAAGTGCCGGGGTTGGGGAATTCGTTTCCCTGAACGGGCTGTAAGGAGCTGGCGCCTCTAGGTGTCCGGCCTCTCCCGCCTCCCTACCCAGCCCGCGAAACGGTCTCGTACCTGTGTTAGCCACGCTCCTCCTGGAGCGTGGCTGGGCGAAGCGTGGATCCGGTGGCCTCCTGGCTCTCTCTCCGTCTCGGGACCTTCCTCCGCTCCTCCTCGATATGCCGATTTCCTCGTGATCCTTCGCTCTCCGTCTCCCTCTCTGCTCTCCGCTGCTCCGCTCTCTCCCGCTCCGCCTCCGGTGTCAGTGCACACCTTCTTCCTGGTCCAGTCCCCTCTTGTTGGTCCAACGGCGATGTCGTCATCGGAAGGGGCGGGTCTTCGTCCGTAGGGTCCCAGTTAAAGGGACCGTGCCTCCTTTCCGTGGTGTCGGATGAAGATGTACCTGCTCAGTCCTCCTGTGGTGATAAAACAAAAGGTGTGGTGATGTCCGGCGCCTCCCACCAGTCCCTTTGTTGGTCCGGGCGGTCCAGGTGCGTCCCCGCCCCGTGACAGTCAGCATTATTGCTCTGTGTCCACTCAATAGTGTGTCAGCATTATTTGGCAGAGAAACGCTTATCATGATGCACTATGTAGAGAATAATACTAGGGAGCCAGGCGAAGGTTAAGTGCTTTATTCATAGGAGGGAGAGCGCAACACAAGTACATCCCACAGCGGTAGGCGCCAACTGCCACCAACACTCTATACCCACAATGCCCTTCCAACATTCCACAGCTGACGTCATTGCAAAGGCTAGAAGGCGACACCACACATCTTCCCCTCTTACAATATTGAAAGGGACAATAAGTATGAGGGTATAAGCAGCATGTATAATGCATAACACGTGTGTACAACTGCTAGGGATGCTAAAATCAATAAATATTGCATAAATACATACGAGGATAATAGATAATAACTAGTTGAATAACAGTGTAAAGCCTGAAGGACCTAAGAGTTCCTATGTAATAAATAGTGCATAGATAAATAGATCAATAAATAATGCATAAATACATACGAGAAGAATGGATAAATAATTAATTAAGTAACATTATGAAGCCAGAAGGACCTGAAAGCTCTGGGTAATAAATAGTGCACAATTACATAAATAGATAAAAAGGAGATAACGTTGTCATGTATGAACATTACAAAAGCAAGGTAGTGTGTAATTGGGTGACTCAAGATGGTTGCATAACGAACTCATCATATTTTTTGTGTAAAACGACAGGCCTGCCAGTACGGGTGGACATTTGGGTGACAGGGGTAGTGTGTGCCTCTTCTTTCTGAGAAGTGGATCCACTCTGTGAGTCATTTACGTCATTTAGTAGAGTAGTTGGTCCACTCTGTGTGCTGTTTAAGTTACCTGTAGCAGTTGTTTCACCTGAGTTGTGAGGATCACCCTGGACCACACCCGTTCCTTGTTCAGTATTGTTTTGAGTGATAGGCTTATGGGCTTCAATTTCGGACAATAGCCACCCATCATTAACTTCTGTCAGGTTGTCGTCCTTTTTCCACCACAAGACTTTGTTGCATTTTGCCATCCTTACTAGCGACCAAATTTTGTTGTCACTTAGCAAAGCAGAACAGGAGTAAAGCTCTTTGATTTGGAGAGGGTCACTGAACTTGCTGTTACCTTTCTTGCATAACGTGCTTAGTTTAACTCTGACCCAATCGCCTACAGTTAACGAAGTGTCTTTCACTCCATGCTTTTTGTCGTAATATTCTTTGTAGATCTTCTGAGCCTTGGTGAGGTTGCTTTTTACTACTGAAGGTGACCATTTGCTTTGGAGTTTGAGATCCATCCATACAGTATTGTCTCTGGTGAAGGGTTCTCTGCCGCGCAGAATCTTGAATGGACTGTATCCTGTAAGTGTGAGTGTTATGCGATAGGCCCATACAGTTTTGGTAATTTCAGTCTCCCAATTATTTTCCGCATTTATGGCAGCTTGTACTGAGCCCATAATGACCCGATTGAATCGTTCTGCTGAACCATTGCCAGCAGGGTGGTAAATTGGGGTATGTTTAGCTTTGACCCCATTCCTGTTAAAGAAGGCTGTCCATTTGTCGGAGATGAATTATTAACCATTATCGCAAATTATAGTTCTAGGGATACCTTCCTCAAAAAGTGCTGGTTAGAAAGGATATGACAGAGGAAGAGTCCGCTTTTTCACATATTTCCAACTCAGGCCATTTGGAGTACTTGTCAATTAAGACTATGATGTATTTGGGTACACCCCATGAGTCTAAAATGGGACCTAGGATGTCAACCGAGAGTTCTTCCCATGGATTGTCTGGGCATCTGTATTCCCCTAAGGGAGGTCTTAACATAGTTAAGGACTTGTCAGCACTAGCGCAATGCATGCACGATCTCACATTCTTTTCGATGTCATTGTCAATGCCAGGCCACCAGTAATATGATTTCACTCTCCTTTTGGATTTTACGATACCGAGGTGTCCTTCATGCATTTTGTTGAGAATGCGGGCCCTAATGCTTTCAGGAGGAATTACTTTGTCCTCCCTGAGGAGGAATTTGGCATCATCACTGATAGACAGCTCATCTCTGAGTCCCCAAAACTTCCTTTGTTCGCTTGGTAGTTCTTTTTTTCTGGCCATCCCTGTATTACAAAATGTCTCAATTGCGCAAGGACCTTATCCTTATTGTATGCTGATTGCCAATCTTGAGCGCTGATAACATCTTCTTTCTCTTCAGTGAATGCTACACTGTAATCATCCCATTCGTTGTGTAGCTGCTCAACTACGGGCAAGGGAGAGCGACTTAGATAATCTGCTACTTTGTTCTTATTGCCGGGCAGATACTCCACGTCGTATATATAGTCTAACAATCTGAGAGTCATCTTTCCAATGCGGGGGTGGCTTTTACGTGACCACTGGATGTGAGAACTTTAACTAAGGGTTTATGATCCGTTCTGAGAGTGAATCTTGACCCCCACAAGTATTGTCTGAATTTTTCCATGGCCCAGACGGTGGCCAACATCTCTTTCTCAATTACTGAGAATTTCTCTTCGTTGGGGGTGAGGGAACGTGAAGTGAATGCTATAGTAGTTTCTGTTCCTTCATTGGACCATTGGGACAGAACTGCCCCTAGCCCTTTCTCACTGGCATCCGTGGTTAAGATGCTTGGTGCTGACATTCCGAATCCATGGAGAGGAATGGCTTTGCAAATGTCAAATTTTATTTTTTTGGTGCAGATTTGCGCTGGACTGACTGGGAGCAAGATGGTGTCAGTCTGATCCCTCGTCGCTCTGCCGCGCTAGCCGCACTGCTCGACAATCGGCCATGCGGTCTGTTCCAAGATGCCGCTGCCGCCGCCGAAGCTGCAGAGACTGAGAGCAAACAGGACACGAGCGCAGCTCCCCTGCTTGTCAGCCCAAAGGAATCGGGATCTTGCCTACAACGCCACGCTGGGTGAAACGCTGGGAGAGACGATACAATCTCTCAATCGCCTACTAATCCTCTGCTACATTGTTTCTTCACTCACTGAGTTCCTTTTGGGATTTCTGTCCCTGGACCTGAGAGGGAGCAGGACGCGAGGGCTGCGGATCTGCCCTCGGAACTGGGGAGACGCAAGAGGTGGAAGACACGGTGCGCTGGGAAGCGCGCTGGATTTTTTGGCTGTTTTTTGCTTTTGTGCTGTTCGACTCCCTTGGTCTGTGCTCTGAGATCCATCCCCCAATTGGAAAACCACACCAGAAGCGGCAGATGTCGTCCAGGGCTCCCAGAGTTGGGAAAAGCAACAAACCAAAGGTGCCTCAGCCCACATCAAACAGCAACACTACAGGAGAGGGTGCTGTACCTGATAATTCTATAAAAGGTAAAAGGGAAACTAACTATTTGAAACGGGCTTATGGGAAAACTGGGAGTTGTGGGAGCATTCGGGGGGCAAAGGAAGGTACTCAACCAACAATTGCAGAAATGCTTGCGGGCCCTAAGACACTATCTACCAATCCTGATGCTACTCTGAGTGACGCTCCAACCCCCATACTCCTCACTGTGCCCGAACCAGATCCCCCGCTCGTAGACGTTGAGGAGCACTTGAATCCTGGAGCCAACCCGAGGGAGTCTCAAGAAAGTGGCACTCTTTTACAAACCTCTTTCGGTGAGCAGGCTATAGACCAAAATCACACAGAGGGCTCAGTGGCTTTGGAGAAGATACCCGCCAACTTACTTACATTAGCTCCATCCTCTGAAGATGCTGCTAGCCCCCCAGACTCAGACTCCATCAAGTCAATGTCGGAAGTGGAACTGGGGTAAATCATCCAACAAAAGGCATCACTGACTATATCCTTAGAGTAGAACCCAATCCCGGCCTCAGAGCTCCCTGGACTCCGGAAGTTAGTGGCGAACATTTCTACTCGGTTTCGGATGGCTCTCTATCCACCTCTGACGGCGAACAAATCAGTTCCAGCTCGAGTGAAGATATCAGTGTTGACCCCTCTAAAGACACTGGGACAGTTCAACTTCAGGCGAAGAATAGAAACCCCCCCAAAAGGCGGAGCCAGCTCAAGTGGGACTATTCGGATTCGCAAATGTCTTATCATCCATGTGAAGAAGGGGGACAGGTCTGGGAAAGTGCTAAAACTGTAACAGAACCCACGATAGAACCCTCCTTATCTTCAATCTTGGCTTCTATTAAAAACTTCCAAGAAGAGGTCCGCTCTGACAATCGAGCTGCTAAGGGGGCAGCCAAAAAGCTCCAGGGGGGCCTGCGAAAATTAAACAAGCTATGTACTGACATGAGCGACCGGGTTAGTATGGTCGAGGGTCGTACAGAAAGCCTGGAAACAGAAGTAATCACTTTGAAAAACCAGGGGTCGGCTCATGAGGCATGCCTGACAGATGTCAGGGCGAAAATGGAGGAACAGGAAAACCGTCAACGCAGGAACAACCTCCGATTGCTAGGCATTCCGGAAGGTGCTGAAGGCGACGACCCAAGGCACTACATTGTACAACTACTGCGTGAAGCTTTCCCGACTCAAACAAATTGGAACTGGGAGTATGAAATCCAGCGAGCGCACCGATTCCCCTTCAACATCAGACCAAACCGAAATGGCAGTAATCTTTCTGATGGAAAGCCTAGAGCATTCTTAGTGTTCTTTGGGAACTTCCTTCTCAGGCAATATGTATATGATCAGGCCCGTCCGAACTCTCCGAAAGGGGCTAATGGGGTGATGTTTTTCGCTAAACCTGACTTTTGCCATACAACGGTAGAGCGCAGATGGCATCTACGCCAACTTATCACCCCATTTCAACAGCTAGGTGCCCAAGTGTTTTTAATGAATCCTGCCAGACTAAAGGTGATTCTGAATGGGACCACACAAGTCTTAATGTCTGAGGTCAAGGCAGGGAGTACCTAGGAGAGATAGAGGTGAAAAAAAGATAATAAATAAAAGTCTAGTAGGGGAAAAAAGGAAAAAAAAATGCCAAAGGCGAAAAAAAAAAAAAAGTGTAAAGAGACAAATTAAGAAAAGCGAGCCTAATAATCTGATGGTGTAATTTGATACGTTTTTCCTCTTCTTTCCCTCTTTTTTGCGAAATTTGGCGATTCGCCTTTGGGGGCTTAGAAAGTTGAGATATTAAGCCGATAATGCATCTCGTTTAATTTAAAGGCGTAGCCAAGCGGCGAAAATGGAGGAACAGGAAAACCGTCAACGCAGGAACAACCTCCGATTGCTAGGCATTCCGGAAGGTGCTGAAGGCGACGACCCAAGGCGCTACATTGTACAACTACTGCGTGAAGCTTTCCCGACTCAAACAAATTGGAACTGGGAGTATGAAATCCAGCGAGCGCACCGATTCCCCTTCAACATCAGACCAAACCGAAATGGCAGTAATCTTTCTGATGGAAAGCCTAGAGCATTCTTAGTGTTCTTTGGGAACTTCCTTCTCAGGCAATATGTATATGATCAGGCCCGTCCGAACTCTCTGAAAGGGGCTAATGGGGTGATGTTTTTCGCTAAACCTGACTTTTGCCATACAACGGTAGAGCGCAGATGGCATCTACGCCAACTTATCACCCCATTTCAACAGCTAGGTGCCCAAGTGTTTTTAATGAATCCTGCCAGACTAAAAGTGATTCTGAATGGGACCACACAAGTCTTAGGGGCACATGCATCAAGGTAGGCTTTTGCGATTCCTTAATTGCGATTATTAAGGAATCGCAATTAAGGAATCGCAAAAGCCTATGCATGTAGGAATCGCTATAAAAATAGCGATTCCTAAACATTCCTTAATTGCGACTCGCTAATTGCGAGTCGCAATTAAGAATACCTCCCATTAATTCCTATGGGCCTAGAGGCCCATAGGAATGAATGGGAAGACATTCTCAATTAGCGATTCGCAATTAGAGAATCGCAAATTGAGAATGCAATTTCAAGGGTGCCAGGGTGTCAAAATGACACCCTGTTGCACCCCTGAAATTGTGATGTGCACCCATGTTGCGCACACACATGCCCCAAGGGCATGTGTGTGTGTAACCTAAAACTTTAAAAAATGCATTTTAGAGCATTTTTCGAAGGTTTTGCAAATTACAGACAAGTTTGATTTGTCTGTAATTTGCGGTCCCAAATAGCGAAATCGCTATTTGAAAGTGCATCTAGCATTGCATTTAAGGAATCGCAAATTGCGATTCCTTAAATGCAATCGTAATTTAGGAATTCGCAATTAATTGCGAATTCTTAAATTGCGCATAGGAAACACTTTCATGCATCTCCAAAGGCCAATTTGCGATCGCAAACGGCCGATTTTTGCGATTCGCACCGTTTGCGATCGCAAAAACCTTTGATGCATGTGCCCCTTAATGTCTGAGGTCAAGGCAGGGAGTACCTAGGAGAGATAGAGGTGAAAAAAAGATAATAAATAAAAGTCTAGTAGGGGAAAAAAGGAAAAAAAAATGCCAAAGAGAAAAAAAAAAAAAAGTGTAAAGAGACAAATTAAGAAAAGCGAGCCTAATAATCTGATGGTGTAATTTGATACGTTTTTCCTCTTCTTTCCCTCTTTTTTGCGAATTTTGGCGATTCGCCTTTGGGGGCTTAGAAAGTTGAGATATTAAGCCGATAATGCATCTCGTTTAATTTAAAGGCGTAGCCAAGCGGCGATGCATCTTAACTGACAACCATCATTCAGGACTCTCCTGATTGGTCTAATTGTGGGGGGGGTGAGGGGGAGGAGGGGGGGTCACGACACGAATCATTGGTGATGGGGCTCATGACACTGGTAAATCTGATATCAGATAATGAAAATAAAATGAAAAAAAAGAAGGCTAAATCACAAGGCAAAAGAAAAGAAAACAGGGAAAGTGGAAAGAAATGTGTAAAAAAGCAAAAATATCAGTATATTGTAAGAATCACCATAGGCCTGATATGACAGGACATACAGCCGGGAGAAAGGCAGTAAAAATATGTCAGACAATATGAATAATCAATGTTCTTTAAAAATTGTGTCTGTTAATATATGTGGCCTAAATGATGTTTTAAAACGGCAGAGAGTAGCCCAGGGCTTACGTTTTTTGGGAGCTGAACTTATCACCCTGCAAGAAACACACGTGGAGGGATCTCAGAAGCACTTATTAAACTCACTGGGGTATAGGGTTATAGGGGGAACCTCCCAGGGGGCAAAGACGAGAGGAGTTGGAGTGCTGGGTCAACATAGACATCCACTGACTTCCAACAGGGTTAAATCTGATCCTCTGGGGAGGTGGGTTATCGCGGAGTGTTATCTCTCCCCTAATTCGGCCTTTACACTATGCTCCATTTATGGAAGCAACACAGATGACCCTGGGGTCATCAACTGGCTCACGGGTGAACTTGCCCACTGGCCCTTGCCACTGGTAATTTCTGGGGATCTGAATATTAATCTACCCAGCAACTGGAAGGCAACCGATCACTGGTCATACACAGGCAGGAAGCCCAAAGTCTGTCAGGCCCTACTTAATCTAATACAAACACACGGACTCAGTGACGTCTGGGCTAATCTAAAACCCACTCATCCGGGGTACACATATTTCTCAGCCCCACACCTCTCACTTGCTAGATTAGATTATTTTTTTGTTTCTACATCAATACTCCAAAACTGCTCTATCGAGTTGGCCCCACGATTTATGTCGGACCACAACTCCCTTATTTTAAACATTAGTGGGTTAGGGCTTAGGAAAGAAACTTCGAATTGGAGCTTTGAAAAAGCTTTATTATATGATGAGGGTTACCGCTCACATATGCAGGGGTGGATTAAGGAGTTTTTGGAAATTAACACAGGATCAACAGTAGTGAGATATGTATGGGATGCAATGAAGGCGGGCATTCGAGGGGAAACCCTGCGGTACTCCATCAGACAGAATAAAAAAGATAAAGCACAACTAGCAAAAGCTCATGACAAGATGAAAAAAGCTGAGGAAGATTTAATCTTAGTAGTCAATCTAGGGGCTGAAATTGAAAATGCTCAGTTGGAAGTAATAGCTAGTAAGGCAGAAATAGGGTCCATATTTGCTGAAAAAACTGCTAAGAAATGGGCCTCTGCCAGGGAAAAAATATATGAATGTGGTGATAACATTGGCCACCAACTCGCTCTCAGAATTAGACAACAGGTGTCTGCTAGTGAAATTCAGTCGATCCAGCTTAACACTGGAGAAATCACAAAAGATGCTAGTAAGATCCGAAATGCATTCTATGATTTTTACCAGAGTCTCTATTCAGAAGATAACACAGGGACACCAAAACTGAGAGAAGAGGAAAGTCTGGCCTATTTAGACCAGATTACCCGGCGGCACTTAACTTCGAAGATTATGACCAATTTGAGGAACCCCCTGGATGGGAAGAGATAGCCAAAGCCTTAGGAAGCCTTCCGGATGGGAAGGCGACAGGTGCAGACCACATACCGGTGGAGTTTTATAAAATATTTGCCCCCCAGATTAAAGACATTCTTAGTGCACTGGTAGAATCTATCTTTAATGGAGCACCTCCTCCAGACTCTTGGTCTAACGCCAAGATAGTGATTTTCCCAAAAGTCTCCTTTAGAAATGGGTTCGTCTCGGCCAATTACCCTAATTAATTGTGACTCTAAGATATATGCCAAGATATTTGCTGCAAGACTATCATTGAGAATAGAGACCCTGGTCTCGCAATGGCAACACGGGTTTATCCCCAAAAAAAGTACAACTGAACATATTCATAGAGCCATCACACTGTTGGATGCAGCACAAATAACGGGAGACCCGATCTCATTAATTCTACTCGACGCTGAGAAAGCGTTTGATCGGGTCTCCTGGGCATATCTTTGGGCAGTCATGAAGAAAATGGGCTTTGGACCAAAAGCAATACAAGCCATACAAGCTCTCTATAGTAATCCCACAGCTAATGTATTAGTTAATGGGACCCTGACGGAGCAGATCAAAAAATCGCGAGGGACTCGTCAGAGGTGTCCGTGTTCACCTCTGCTCTTCGCTCTATATATTGATCCTTTTATAAAGGCTATAGAAAACAACCAAACCATCAGAGCGGTGAGCAGACTCGGTCTAGACACTAAAATCATGGCTTACGCCGACGATCTGGCAGTGGTCACCCCATATCCTGTGACCGCCATTAGCGCTCTAGAAATAGAGGCCCAAAAATTTGGGAAAGTATCAGGATACGCGCTTAACCAAGGTAAAACCCAGATTATCAATAATAATCAAATTGACTGGGTAGATACCCGGGTGGTACAGTCTGCAAAATATCTGGGGGTCACTTTAACGGCTGATATCGATCTAATTGTAGAAAAAAATCTGACCGCACTAGTTATTGAAACTAAACGGGCACTTAAACGACTAAACAATTTACACCTTACCATTGTAGGGAGGTGCAACGTCATTAAGATGACCTACTTCCCCAAATTGCTCTACTTTTTTAGGGCCATCCCCTTGGAGATGAACAAATTAATGCTACAAAAATTTGACCACATCTTTTCTCAATTTGTCGGGGCATATTCCCGGCCAAGGCGAGCTTTTAAACTGCTATCTCTTCCCCGAGAGAGGGGCGGCTGGTCACTAACTAATCTGAAATTTTATTATTGGGCTGCGGCCATGCAATACGGTGCGGAATTGCTGCAAGAACAGTCATATACTCCAGATTTAGGCTTACCATCACCCTATCAACTGCTTCTGGGTGAAGAGACCCGTGGATGCCTCTGGAGGCAGCTCTCCTATGGCTATTACAAGCGGGTAAGATTTAAGACTTTAATCAATATCTTTAAAGTCTTTTCCAATATACGGAAAACTTTTGGGCTGGGCAATCTAAATTATTATACCCCTCTTAACAACAACCCCAATTTACCATCGATATTCAACGCTTCTTACATGCCTGAATGGCATCGAGCAGGCTTACTGAAATTGGGCGATCTGATAACTACCGATGGTATTAAATCCTTTGGTGTTCTGAAAACCAAATTTCAACTGGGGGAACATCAGTCGTTTAAATATATGGCTGTAAGAGACTTTCTATCTCGTAAGACTGGGGGGACCGCTGGCTTCTCAAGAGTAGATCTTATTGACAAACTACAAAACTCTACCGCACCTAGGATCGGCTACATATATACTAAACTAGTCGGCTTGATGCCGGACGATATGCTCGCCACTGCCAATAAATGGCAGAAGTATTTAAATATTTCCTATAACACATTTAATCAAGCCATACAATCACCCAGGAGCGATTTGCTATCAGCTAAATTGCAGGCACAATTTTTTAAAACCGCTTTTTTCTTATATATTACACCAGGTAGAGTTGCAAAGTGGGGACGGGGCCGGGCACATTCTGTCCCAGATGTGCAGAGTTTAGCGCGGACTCGATTCATATGTTCGCTACTTGTCCCCAACTTACACCGCTATTGGGTCAGATAGAGGACTTTTTCAGAAAAGTTCTGTCACAGGACATTCAACTAACACCCCGACTGTTCTATTGGGCACGCAAGATAAGGTCTGCAGAAAGAATGGCGGCTCACTTATCTTTGTTACTATGACTATTTTTCGTCCCTGTATAGCGTCATCATGGAAGGACCCCAACCCTCCACTATTCTCTCACTGGCTAGCTCGATTGATTTCTACTCATAATATGGAAAAGGCTATATTCTCCAAAATGGGACACAGGGGGAAGGAAAAGGGCCTTGCTATTTGGCTACCATTATCTGCTTGGCTTAGATAGACAGACTTAAGAGGGACTTTGGAAAAGGTCTTATATTATTTTTTTGGTCCTTTTTTTTTCCTGTTTTTTTTTGGGGGGGGATATTAGTAAAGACGTTCTTGTAGCTACACTGCTAATGTTATTAATGACCCTTAATACTGTTGGATATTTTACACAATAGTTTCTTTCTCTCTTGGATACTTTCTTTTTCCTTTTTCTTCTCCTTCTCATCTTTCTCTCTCCGCTTTCTTTTACCTTTATCTTTTTATTTTTTTGTCTTCTTGGTCTTCGAAATATCAGACATGGAATAACTGTAACAGATTACTCATCAACCAACGTCTATACTGTTGTTTTTAGAGCCGGGGGGGGGCAGAGGGCGGGTAGGGAGGTCATGACCAGATAGGTTTTTTTTGTATCTTTGTATTTGTCTTTTGTATTTTCAATTAAAAAATTAAAAAAAAAAAAAGCAAATGTCTAATTTTATGTTTTCAAATTCCATGTTGATTTCAGGGTTCCAAGCAAAGGCGTTCTTTTCTTTCAAGAGTTGATGCATGCTATGAGACATGGTGGCAACATTTCTTACACATTTACTATAAAATTATGCTAGACCGAGGAACGACCTGACTTCGTCTTTAGAGTTAGGTACTGGCGCTGACTTGATGGCAGAGATGATATCCTTTTTTGGAGTGATGCCTTTGTCACTTATCTCATGTCCTAAGTAGGTTACAGAACGGAGAGCGAACTTGCATTTCCCTAGCTCTGCAGTAAGGCCATTCTCAGATAGTTTCCTTAACACTTTCCTCAATTTGATATCATGGTCTTCTCTGTTCTTGCCCATGATGAGTATGTCGTCTTGAAAATATAAGACGCCTTTGAGATCTCTGAATAGCCTGTGCATTAGCCTCTGAAAAACAGCTGCGGCTGACGCCAGGCTGAATGGTAGGCGCACGAATCTGTAACATCCGAAGGGAGTGATGAATGATGTCAATTTCCTGCAAGATGAATGTAGGGAGATTTGGTGGTAGGCCGCCGTGAGATCAATCGTAGAGAACCACTGGACCCCTTTTGTTTGTGCAAGCAGTTCGTCAATTTTAGGCAGGGGGAACTTATCTATAATAATGTTCTTGTTCAGCTCCCTGAGGTCAATGCATAAGCGCACCTTACCATTCTGTCTGCGTGCCACAACTAGGGGTGCGAGCCATTCGGCACTCTCGATAGGCTCAATAATGCCATTCTTTTCAAGTTGGTTAAGCTCAAGTTACACCGTTTCCCTGGTATTGAATGGAATGTTATGAACCTTGTGGCTCACGGGTATGGCCCCCTCTTTTAAGACAATTTTATGCAAGAACTTGGAAAGTTTCCCAATGGCTCCACAAAACACATCAGGAAATTCTTTTTTTAAATCTTCCTCTATGGATGCAACAGGATTACTTGTCATAAGTACTTGATCTTTACAATTAGGGTTAAGGGTAATTCCCAGTGCCCCTTGGTCTGCCCATCCAAGGACGGAGGTCCTTTTTGTGCTACATATAACTTTCCTGCTGTTTGTCTGCCCTTGAACTCAAAATTGAGGCGTCTAAAGCCTAACATTGGGATTCTCTCATCAGTAAAGGTAACCGGATGAACATCAGTGGGAGTTAACTGATCTCCTAAAACTTTGACGAATTCATTTTCCCACACATCTTGTTGTACTATTGTGTACGGTGAGCCGTAATCCGCCACCATGGTTATGTCAACACCTCCAATTTTCACAATACAAGATGGTTTTTTCTTAACAACCATATCAATGACTGATACATTTTCTTCAATACACAAAATTCAATCGTTACTCTCAAATTCATCTGCTTCATCAGAGTTTGTTTCATGTAAAACACACTTAACTGTGGCATTGCCGGCTTTTTCCTGCATACCTTGGCGAAGTGTCCAAGAATGCCACAATAAGTGCATCTTGAACGTATGGCGGGGCAATTTCTGTCCCAAGCCATGTGTGCTTGACTACCACATCTAAAGCAGGTGGGACGTTTGTCAGTGTGAGTTCTACTCTGTGTGGCATTACTTTTGATTAACTTACTACTCCCTTTGTTCCCCAGGTTGGGTACATTCTTGTTACCAGAAACAACTTTCTTATCAGACACTTTGCAAATAGTATCCCTGCTATCATTTTCTTTCTTAGCAGCTATGGCACATCTTTTTGACATTTCTGCTTTTCTCACAATGGCAATGATCTCGTTAAGGAATGCCTCCCCACACACCCACAATTTCTCTTGTACGCTAGTGTTAACAGTATGCATTATTATCTGATCACGAAAAAATTCATCATAGAGGATACCAAATTTGCAATTAATTGTGAGTTTTTTTAGGGCAGCCACAAAATGCATATTTTATCACCTGTTTTGTGTATTAAACTTGTGGTTTTCCTGCCCATGATTGCTTCCATTTAACGTGTTGAATTGTGGGATTTGCAGTCCAAACTCTGTAGTTTTTCCCTCTCATTCCTGGTGACTATTCAGTTTTCCCTCCAAATTTCTCCTTTGCTCAGTGCTAAGACCTGTATGTTAAACAGTGCACCCCCAGCCACCATTTTGTGTTATCAAGCCAGTGAAACCAGCCCCCCTGCCTCCCCCCAGCAACAGGGATATTCTACATCAGAGGGTGCTTCTGTGAGCTGTTTAAACTGTGTTTAATAGGGACTGTGCACTTCGCTTTTTGGCCAGGAGAGGGAGTAAAGTTTTATTCAAACAGTATTGTTATATTTCAAGTTTGTGAGGCCTTTACCTGCAGAAGTCCAAAGTGTGGATTGAGCCTGTCTGTCTCCTAGGAGATTCTGAACAGGAGAAGCAGCTTCCAACTTCCTGGCCAGCAAACCTTGTCTGAGGTTGCTGGGACCTTATATAGTCTGCTAATGGTTGGTACATGTATACACTGATTGGTGGTTGTATCTGATGTTTCTATTGGATTGGGTTAGTGTCCTCATTGGTTGGGTATTTGAGGGTTCTGATTGGTTTCTGGGTCTGTGATTCAATCAATGTAGGGTTGGGACTAGGGCTAGGGTTATGATTTCTATTGGAAGTAGGGACTAGGGCTTCCTGTGTTATTTGTTGTTGGGACTAGGGTGGAACTAGGGCTAGGCCTTTAATTGGAAGTAGCGATTAGGGCTTCTGTTGTGATTGGTTGCTGGGCTAGGTGTGGGACTAAGAGCAGGGTTAGGCTTTCTATTGGAAGTAGGGACTAGGGCTTCCTGTGTTATTGGTTGTTGGGACTAGGGCTAGGGTTAGGCCTTCTTTTGGAAGTAGCGATTAGGGCTTCTGGTCTGATTGGTTGCTGGACTCGGTGGGGGACTAAGAGTAGGGTTAGGCTTTCTATTGGAAGTAGGGACTAGGGCTTCCTATCCCATTGGTTGCTTGGACTAGGGTTGGGACTACTGGTAGGGCTAGGGCCTCTATTGGACGTAGAGATCAGGGTTTTTGAACTGATTGGGTGCTTGGACTAGGGCTAACATTGGCTGTAAGGTCCTGGTCTCCTATTGGTTCTAGATTTTTAGGGCTAGTGTTGTGATTGGATAGTGTTAGGGCTAGGGTTCCCATTGGCTGACGGGGTCACCTGATTACTAGGGCTATAAAAGGCCAGGGTTAGGGCGTCTCAGCTAAGGGCGGAGAGGACAAGGGCAGTTGCCTGTTTGAGCCTGTTCGAGACTGGCCAGGGCCAGAAATGCTGCCCATTTTCCCATTTAGCAACACCCAGCCCACACCATCCACAACCACAAACAGAGCAACACACTCACACCAAATGTACACCACGCACAACACTATGCACAGATTAATGTACCAGCATGCACTACTAACCCAACCAAACCACATCTATACACCCTACTATCCGAACTACCACACATATCCACCATCACCTACAAACGGTACACAACTCTATCCTATACCACTAACCAATACACTCATCACTAACACAACGCCAATCGACAGCATACATAACTACATCCCATCCAGACACACGCTCCCTCCTGTAATTACACCTAACATACCACCTTTTATCACTAACAAACATATAATCATCCTTCCATCATTTGTCCAACAAACACCCTCCTCTCCCTTCTACCATAATAACACTAACGCACAACACACACACTGCAGACCACCACACTTTTTAACTCTTGCAACAAACCAGTCTAAGACAAACACTCTTACCTCTACTTCATTCACACCTACACACATCATACACTCTACTCATAAACACATCACCACCCCCTCTACCGTACAACCTCCTCTCACAAACAATACTATACAACCAAATCCATTGCATGAAACATATACATCAGCACCCCTTTTCACTACTCCTCAAAAACAAAACATATGACACACACCAGCACAAGATCTTCAAAGCACAACTCATCATAATACTTACCATCACAAAATACAAACATACACCCACCTTTCAAACAACACAAAGGAACCAACTCCTATGCCAAGCTTTCTCTCTTCCACCACACCTAACACAGATACAGCAACACAGCAATTCTCTTCTAACCGCCTCTCATCCATTGGACAATTTAGAACCTTACTACATGACCCACAAGCTGCACCACCACCCCTGACTCATACACCTTCTGCCCTAAACACACGCAAACAATATAAGCAACATGCCACACCTCACAACTTCGCTTCCCCATATCTACTTCACAACAATGTTACACCACGAAAACAACACAGCACTCCAACTCACTCTCAAACACCATCTCCACCACATACACACGCAGACCCATCAAAATGCCTTCTTAGCATGCTGGATGAGGAACATGATACAGAACAGCTACACGATTGCTATCCTAATACAGCTAATGCCAGCTCTAAAAACACACCTGCTACAAACCCACACAATACTGATCACTCTTCTACAAAACAAAGTCTCACTATCACCAAAGGCCACTCTCTAAACTGTCTACTAATAAATGCTCGATCCCTCTCTAAAAACAAGTATCACATCTACGACCTTCTCACAGATGCAAAACCAGACATACTATTCATAACCGAATCATGGTTGGGAGAGGATATGGCTCCAGTCCTGCATGAAGCCATTCCTCTAGGCTATCAAACGATCACCCAAAATCGTATAGCCAAAAAAGGAGGTGGTCTAGCTGTTGTATTCAGGCAAACAATACATATCACTAAAATTGACGACATCTCCATAAAGAATTGTGAGGCTCTTCTAACAAGATGCAATCCTACACCGTCTTCCTCCTGTAACTTCCTGCTCCTTTACAGACCTCCACCTAGCAAGGCTTCATTCCCAGACGCACTTCTAGACACAGTTTCAAACCTGATAACAATACACTCCAACCTATGCGTTCTGGGTGACCTCAACATTTGGTTTGACAAACCCAATATGACCCATCCAAAAACAATAATCACTGGCCTAGACGCACTGAACCTGCATCAGATTGTCCACAAACCGACACACACCGCTGGACATATCCTAGATGTCATTTTTGCTAATACTGAACTAGTTACCTTTCAAACTATAACTCCAGTCACATGGTCAGACCACCACTTGCTTGCTTTCCAACATAAAACAACACTAAGCGACTCACCTAAAACTACCTTACATCCATCCACCTATCGGCCGTGGAACAAACTCAATTTGGAACACTTAGAAACACAACTAACATCAAGTACAAATCTGGAAACAATAAATTCTGTTCAAAAACTATATGAGTGGCTACAAGAAGCTTTTGGCATCCTGATACCACTCAAAAACAACTCAACAGAACAAAAGAAAAAAAGCACCTTGGAGAAACATAGAAATAAAAGACATAAAACAACAAATTAGAAAGCTGCAACGTACCTGGCTCAAAACAAACGCCAAACAAGACAAACTTCACCTACAAAAAATTAACAGATTATACAAGTCGGCTATCAAAAAAGCTAAGAAAAGGTACTATTCAGACAGAATTCAAAACGCTAAATGTGCAAATAAAGAATTCTATAAAATACTCAATGAATTTCGCAAACCAAATTGCCTAGAAGGAACTCATCCTGTTACTCAAGATTTCACAGACAAACTGGCAAATCATTACACGGACAAAGCAGACACGTTGGACTCGTACTTAAAACAGAAACAAAGCACCAGCACTAACCCTTGTACAAAACAACAATCCAAGAATACTCTAACCAAGCCTCTCCGTTCCTTCCAACACATCTCACACGATGAATTTATGGACCTGGTCAAAGCAAGCAGGCCTGCCGGCAGCCCTTCTGACCCCTGTCCACCACAAACTTTCAAAACAATTCTTTTAACAACCTCTGCTGCCACTCCAGTAAGAAGAATCATCAACGATTCCTTCACTACCGGAATATTTCCAGAAGAACTCAAAAAATCACAAATACGCCCTTTACTGAAGAAAACAAACTTGGACCCGCCGAACCCTGACAACTACAGACCCATTACAAATGGATCTTTCCTGGGCAAACTGATAGAAAGAGAAGCGTTCGCCCAGATGTCACAATTCATTGAAGAGAATGACATACTTTCAGACTTCCAAACAGGATTCCGTCCGGGAAGAGGCACTGAATCTGCCCTCCTTGCCATCTGGGATGACCTGAAGAATACAGTTGACCGCAACGGGGTTGCTGCGCTACTCCTCTTGGACCTCTCGGCTGCCTTTGACACGGTTGACCATGACAGTCTGAAACAAAGACTCTATGAAGGCGGCATAGAGAGAACTGCTCTAGACTGGATCGCGTCCTACCTCCGAAACAGAACTAATGTCATCCATACCCCACCTTTCTCGTCCAAACCGTACTCCACAAAAGCAGGGGTCCCTCAAGGTTCTATCATCTCGCCCATGCTTTTCAACATTTACATGAAGTCATTACCAGTACTGATCAATCAATTTCACCTCATGTGCTATAACTATGCAGATGACACGCAAATACTCCTTCAACTGGAATGCCCCAAAGACATTGGAAAATCACCAATTTTCAGCTGTCTCAGAGCCGTGGATCAGTGGATGACTTGGAGCCATCTCAAATTGAATACTTCAAAAACAGAAATACTCACGTGTGGCGATTGGAAACATTACAACCCGCTTGCCGCATGGCCTAATGAACTGGGATCACCACCTAAAGTATCGAAGGAAGTAAGAAACCTCGGAATGACCATGGACTCCAAGCTGTCGATGAATGCACAAGTGGACAAACTAGCAAGATCAAGCTTTGTCACTATAAAAACGCTGCGACAAATTTTCCCTCATTTGGGATTTCCGCACAAGGTCCAAGCTACCATCTCCCTTGTTCTGTCCAAACTCGATTACGCCAATAGCCTCTACCACGGATCACCTTTAACAACCATGAAAAGACTACAACGGATTCAGAACTCGGCTGCCAGACTACTCTTGCATATCAAACCGCGAGACCACATCTCCCCTGCCTTGAAAGCCCTGCATTGGTTACCGGTTGCCAGAAGATCCACGTTCAAGCTGCTTTGTATCACCCACAAAGCAATACATGGAATGGGACTGCTCTTCATCAGGAATAAAATCACCAAACACATTCAACAGAGGAACCTCCGCTCTAAAGGAGCATCTCGCCTCAAAATCCCAAGATACAAGAAAAAAACCATGGGTGGCACATCCTTCTCTGTTCAAGCAGCCAAACTATGGAACTCTTTACACCCCAACATAAGATCCACCGACAACCACCTTATCTTCAGAAAACTACTCAATTGGCTCTTCCCCACAGAAGCACCATACGCAAACAGAAATTTACAGCATATCCCTCTGTATATAAGCATTTGTTTTCACTATAGACATGTACCTATCTTTGTGTATTGCTTTGTATAAACATGTTGAATAATTATGTAAAAAAATAATAATAATAAATAAATAAATAAAAATCATCTTTGGTCTACATGTACTTACTTCCATTGTGCATCTTTGTACCTTCCATGTACTTGGATCTGTGTCTCTGTTACTTTTCTCCTGAAAAAGCATATCCAATGCACTACCCTATTTCTCACCCTGTGCCTCTATCAATATCTTTAATCTACATATACTTACCTCCCTTATGTATCTATATACTTTCAATGTACTTATGGATCTATATATCACTTTCTTCTACTTTAGCATTTCCAAGGCACTACCCTATTTCTTAGCCTATACTTCTCTCAATATATCTTCTAGCCCAACCTTCTGACTCATCTCAAACTTCTTTCTACTACTCTTTCCAATGCACTACCCTATCTCTCATCCTATACATTTATCAATATATCCTCTACATCCACACTCTCATTTATCCCAAACCCCATCCCACTACTATGATCCCCAAAATAACCCTTTCTAGACTCTCTCCTACTCTACCCCTCCTTGCATCATCTGACACCTCTTTTACAATACCGAGCCCCTAAAACAAACCTTTCTAAACTCTTCCCTCTGACTCCTCCCCTCCAAAACTCCTTTTTACTCATCTAAAAGCCTCCTCCTACTGCTAAGACCTAAAAAAAAAAAAAACCTTCACTCTTTTATCCCTCCACTATCCTTTTCAATCAAAATTAACAGACTAACATGTTCACTTCTCAAATTCCATATTCAACTATACTAATTCACCACTAATCCTTTATGGGTTCCAGAGTAGCGTGCTACTCGCCAATAAAGCGTCTCAACACCCCATCAGGGTTACAAGCGCTATATAAATGCAAACCTTTTCCCTTTTCTACCCTCCCCAACCCTTCTCAATCCCAATAACTGACTAACATATCCACCACTAAAATTACTTTCATGTTTCACCATACTAATTCAACACTAATACTTATGGGTTCCAGAGTAGCGTGCTACTTGCGCTTCAAAACCCCATCAGGGATAGCAAGCGCTATATAAATACAAACCTCTTTCCCTCTTCTATCCCGCCACCTACCCTTCTCTACCCAAATAACTGAATAACATATCCACTACTCAAATTACTTCATATTTTACTATACTAATTTTCACCACTAATCCTTAATGGGTTCCGGAGTGGCGTACTACTCGCCAGAAAAGCGCTTCAACACCCATCAGGGGTAACAAGTGCTATATGAATGCAAACCTTTCTTCCCTTTTTATCCCTCCGCTTTCCTTCTCACTCCAAATAACTGACTAATATCCACCACTGAAATTACTTTCATATTTCACCATATTAATTCACCACTAATCCTTTATGGGCTTCCGGAGAAGCGTGCTTCAACAACCCCTTCAGGGGTAACAAGCGCTATATAAATACAAACCTTTTTTCCTCCTCTATCCTTCTGCTATCATTCCAAATCCAAATAACTGACTAACCTATCCACCACTTAAAATGTACTTGCATGTTTCACTATACTAATTCAACACTAATCCTCTATGGGTCCCGGAGTAGCGTGCTACTCGCCGAAAAAGCGATTTGACGCCTCGTCAGAGGTAGTAAGCGCTATATAAATGCAATTACAATACAATACAATAGTCCTCCACGGTCTCAGTTTTGTTTTGTTTACGCTGAAAAAAATTGTACCTGTCGATGGCTGCGCAAATGACAGGTTGGTAATAACTTTCAAGATCATCCACAGCATGCTTAAAGACATCCTCGTCTTCAGCATCTCTGGGTTTTTTTACCATCTCATTGTATACCCTTAAGTCTTCCGGACCAAGACTGTGCAATAGAATCTTTTTTTTCCTGTTACTGGTGAATTCCTCACTACCCTCCTCTTCAATAGCAGATAAGTAATGTAAAAAATAGCATTTCCAGTCTGCCCATTCCATTGCTGGTTCTCCTGGCTTGGGAAGAAAAGGAACTGGTGGTGTTAAAGAGAATGTTTGGGCACACATGTTGAATCAGGCCACACAAATTGTAAGGTAAAATTATTACAGCAAAGCACTTTTGAGGGAGGAGGAAAATCCTGTGAAAGGACACGCTGTAAGCAGTGTGCGTATCACTGACAACACGCAAGTGTGAATGAAGAAAGTGTGCGTGTCACTGTGAAGTAAATGATTTCGTTGAAGTGCGCACAGGAGAAGAGAAGTGCGGGATCACACGCAAGTTAATTGCTTGAAGAGGTGGTGGTACGCTGACGGGGTGTGCGCATCACCGTAAAGAGATGCGCTGTGCGTGTAACTATGGCAGCCCACTGCATTGAAATTGGTGTATGTGTCACCATCTCCGTACAAACGCAGATGGGGAGCAAATAACACGCTGAAAGGTGTGCGTATCACCGTGTAGAAAACCTCAAAGGAGATGTGCATTGGGCAACATAAGTGATTACGCGTACACAAATGCTCCACGTGGTTGCGACATGCTGAAAGGGTGTGCGCATCACCGTGTGGAAATGCGCTGGTGAGGAGCATTCAGTATGAGGTATTTGCGCAATACAAGGCTGTGCTTAAAATGGCTGCCGTAGTGACACTCAAAGAAAATGGCCGCTGACGTGATGACGTTAGTATTGGGACTGAGGAGCTGAGGAGAATACGCGGCAGTGGCGGGAAGAAACAAAGGCACGGTAACTGCCAGGGTTCAGCCAACACAGTAAGTCCCGAAAGGAAAAAAAAACACAGCAGTGCAGAGTCCCCTTAATTATAGTGTCCGCTCTCCCTCCAGAAGGTAAATCGTACTGTCTGTAGTGGCACTGTGGTGGCTCCAACTAGTAGTGTGCTGAATTTACGGCTGAAGGTGCTTCTCAGGGTGTCACAAAGCAACCAAAAAAAACAGCGTACAGTACCTTCACACATAATACTGCTCCTTCTGTGTCATAGATTTCATAGGGGCAGGGGGTACATCACCGCATTTGTAGATCACCAGCCTGGACTGGGGAGATGCCTCTTTGCATGTGGTGAGTAGCCGGGAACTCCGAGGTTGTGCAGATGCGGGATCCGTTACTCGTCACCAAATTGTAGAGTATAATACTAGGGAGCCAGGCGAAGGTTAAGTGCTTTATTCATAGGAGGGAGAGTGCAACACAAGTACATCCCACAGCGGTAGGCGCCAACTGCCACCAACACTCTATACCCACAATGCCCTTCCAACATTCCACAGCTGACGTCATTGCAAAGGCTAGAAGGCGACACCACACACTATTTCCTGGTTTGATCGCGCTCTAGTTGTTGTGGGGGGTACACATGGGCGTGGTCTATTTAAACCACGCCCGACCGCTGCCTCATGCTTCGTGTCAAGACCCCATAGAGATTGCATCGCTGTTCCGGATCTCCGTGGTTGTAGATGTCCGTTGTTGTGCTTCCACGTGTGGCGAGTCTCTGCAGTGGTTCCCGGTCTCGTTTTCTGCCGTTCTTGCTTCCACAGATATGCCCGCTTGACAGGAACAGTTCATCAGCCACCGGCATGTCATAGAGGTAAGGTGCAGCACTGGGCGGGGCTAGTTCTTTATTATTTACCAAATCAACAATAGTTCATGAACAGTTTATTAGTGAGCGTAACTAATAAACATTAGTATTAATCCTCATGTAATGTTGTTTGCAATTCCTGGTGAACTGTGACAGTACACATCAGAAAACTGCGTGGTCATAAAACAGCTGAGGAGTTGTAGTTAAAACTAATTTACCTGTGTGATAAACAACAGTAAATACCTGTATAACTGAACTGCGCCAGATTCTTACAGAACATTAACTGTGTGAAACGCGCCAGAGTCCTACAGAGCATTGACTGTGGGAGTGCAGGATGCGTATAGCCAATTGGTTGTAGGAGTGATTCAACCTCTACCAGTTTACTATAAGCACAAAACCAGAGATGTCATTACGTAAGTGTTTAGGTTTTATATTTATTTCAGTTTGTCTTACTTTTATTTGCTTCTATTACAGTCAACTACCCAGAGAACACCACGTCCATTCATACCTAGAACGGCCTTCCAGTTGCTCGTAGGTATTTCTCTTAGCATTTAGGTACACAGATATTGTGGGTGGTTGGTGGATGGTTGGTAGGCCAGACAGACAGTTAAGAAATCCTATTCCTTACCTTTTAGGTCAACAACAGGCAAGGAATCGGATGGACAGAATCCTGGAAAGCCCCCCTCCCTGCACTTTATCAATAATTTGCGCAGGTCTCTAACTTATCCCAAACTACGGGAAGGGCACTAGGAGGTGGGTCCATATTGTCTCTGCAAGGTTGAGGTGCTCATCGACAGGTAAGAGAGCATCTCAGTATTGACAGAAGGGGCCTGCGGCACTGTGCTGGCAGCACGTGGCGAATCACCGCTGGCACCATTGGACATGGTGCTAGCGGCTGCGTTGTCACAAGGGGCCATCATGCTCATTGACTCCACCTTCCTGGAAGGCATCTGCGACACATATTGCGACCTACAAGGAGGACCACTGTTGACAGGTATTTGAGCAACCGAGTGGCACCCCCTCATGAATGAGGGATTTGCTACGGGGCTGAACTGCTGAAGGACCCCAGGACTGTGGCGCTGAGGTGTGATGGAGTGGCTGCATTGGTACTCTCAGGCCCTCTAGGTGGCACAGATGGCTTGGAGAAGGAATGCCCCTGGATTTGGTACCTGAGAGGAAGGAAGTGCCCTGTAGGTGACTGATGCGGGCACTACAGGGATCCCGTAGCAGAAGGGTGGACCAGTGTCATTCATTGAGCCTCGCACGAGGGCCTGGACAGCTACACATCAGGGGTGCTGCACCTTCCTAAGGTGTCAGTCGGAGCTGGGCACCTGTTGGGCAAATTGGCTGGAGGCAAATCTACGTAACACATGGTGGCACAAAAGACAATGGGCATAACTAAGCAGAAAGACACTAGTCCGTCCATGGAGGCGCAGGGACTTTCTCAGTCGGAGGGGTCATCGTCCGAGGCAAACAAAGAACACGTACCTCCTGCCTTACAGCTTACTTTGGACAAGATACTGGCAGCCATTTCCAACTCCAAAGAAACACTGCAGGAACAGATTAGTACAGTGGCGGTGGAACTGAGCAAAGTTAAGGCCACTGCTACACTAGTTTGGGAACTCCAACCAATGCAGTGGTTTTTGCAGCAACAAATGACTGATCTTTCCAACGGAGTGAGGATATTAGAAAACAGAGTAGAGGATGCTGAAGGTCGCAATCGACGCAATAACATACAGATTGTGGGGCTGCCCAAGGAAGCTGAAAGCAGGTCATGGTTGCCTACTTGGAAAAGTGGAGGAAAACCAAAGTGGTCCCTGCTGAACACTTTTGTGGTGGCCAAATTGTTGCAGTATGAAGACCAAGATACACTGCTTCAGAAAGCACACACAGTTTCCCTTTCCATATCGATAACGCGGGCCAAGAGAGCATCTTTTCTGGAAGTCAAGCGGGTGTTATGGGATGCTGGGCTGCAGTACTCCCTCTTATCCCCTGCTAATCTGCCGGAGATGATGGATGGCACTACCCACATCTTCATGACCCCAACGGACGCCTGGGAGTGGCTGGAGCACTGCAGGGCGGAAAGCCATGAGCTGGAGTGCTGCGGGTCCCGGGCCACAGCGTTGACATTAGAGACGGCGTTGTGACCCAACTCAACTAGAGCACGTCAGAAAACCAACAAGAGCTTGAGCGGATAAAGATAAAGCAGCAGCACTACTAGCAGCACCTGGGATCACTAACAGCAGGCCTACGGACTCAGAGGATGAAGCTCGCTTGGACCGGTGTTCCGAGGAGTAGCTTCAGACGACACCACACTCAGCAAACGAAGCATGCCACAAGTGACTCCACAAACAGCAGAGGACTTGATTTGGTGCTTATGCCAAACACTGGTAAGATGGTATCACATTAAGGGTGAGGTATGGGAAGGGACAAACAGTGATTTGAACTCCGGGGAGGGTGAATGCTGGCAAAACAAAGGGGTAGTCTACGATTGGAGGTTCGCCGCAGGACTGCGGAAGGTGCCTTTCTGCCATGCACTGGACTCCTCCAACATTTTAGATACACTGCAGTTCAAACATACAGCACTGGAAGAGACTGGCTGCCTACAGACTTTGATGCCACTGTGTACATGTTCCTGTTGTCTTACCCACACTGCTCGGACTTGATTTGCTATATATAAGGCAGCAGATGGCTGGGCTGGGAGATGTTAGGCCAGGTTCCTCCACACGCTGTTTGTGAGGTTTACCACACCCTCACACCCCTATCCACCTACTCTTGGATAACGGTAGTACATTACACACATAGTTCACCATGCCTGTGTTTGGACGGATAGCTGTTTCTATGTTGCTCTGGGATTGTGGAGTTGGATAGCCGTTGCTATGCTGCTCTGGGATTGTGGAGTTGGAGTACGTTTATATGTTTTACTGGTTCTAGGGCTGGTACCTCCAATTACAGAGAGCTGGTATACACAAGACAGGGGGAGATCGGAGTGGGGATATCACGACACAGAGCAAATATCATTGCTATGACAACGTCCCATACTGGATTTAAAATGTTGACCTGGAACATCAGGGGTATGGGGACTGCAGCCAAGCGACATAAAGTACATATGTTTTTAAAACGCAGGGTTTCCCACATTGCTCTATTGCAGGAGACACACCTTATTAAAATTGAAGCACAGTGTCTCCAGAGGCTCTGAAGAAGACAGGTGTGTGCCACAGAATACTCTACTTTTGCTAGGGGCACCCTGATTTGGATTAGGGCAGGAGTCCCCTTTGAGGCAATACAGGTAAAAATTGACAGGGAAGGTAGATATGTCTTAGTGGAAGGAAGATTAGACAGTAAGCAATTGACAATTGGATACCTCTGTGCTCCTAACCAAGACCGGGTGCCCTTCCTTTCCCGGTTGTTAACACAGTTGAGCCTAATCACTGAAGGGGACATGATCATTGGGGGGATTTTAATTGCATGACAGATACAGATTTTGATCGCTCAATTCCACCTTTGCCAGGGGCACCAGCACACAGGACTGCAAAGGGGTTTAGAGAGTGGATGGAAGGCTAAGGGATTAAAGATGTTTGGAGAACACACCATGGCATAGAGAGGGGCAGTTCCTTGTATTTAAGTCTATATGCCCTTCATGTAAGATTAGAGAAATTATTTTGTTCTGGGCAACTGTGTCAGTTTGTCCAACACACTGAATACCTTGGCCATGTGTTGTAAATGAAGATACCTTCTTGTAAGTAGGAAGTCAGACAGCCAGTCATGTAGATTATAAAATGTAGATTTATTCTAGAAGATAAGTCTTAGTTACAGGTTATAAGTAAGATGGTAAATCCCCCCCCCCCCCAGAGCAGCATCCTTGCTGCTCTGCCCACTCTCTCAAACTGACATTCATACCAACCACTCATCAACATTCCATTACATCACACTCACACTGGCTGAGCAGCAGGGAACTGGGAGCTATGGAGAGAATCGATAGCAACAAACAGGTTACAACACCGTGCTATATCTGATCATAGCCCGATGTTAGCGAGACTGCAACTGGGGGAGGCCCAACCAGCAATCCCTATGTGGTGCCAATTTCACGGCACCCTGGAGGACGCTGCATACCGAGAGGGCCTACAGGAGGCCATTTTGGACTACTTTGAACGTAACCAAGGTACGGCCTCTGACTGCCTTACTGAATGGGAGGTCTTTAAATTGGTCGCCCAGGGGTACTGTATGGGGGCAACGGTGGGAATCCGGGGAGACCTACAGCAGGAATTGATAAAACTGGACGGGGTCATACACGGTCTGGACAATCATGCTGCCACCGACCCTGAGTCTGGGGAGTGGTTGGCTCAGGCCAGGCAACAGTATAGCACTTTATTGGAGAGGCTTCAATGCCATAGTTATAAAGAGTATATCGTTCGAGCTCATGACAATGAGGGTAAGGCGAGAAGACTGCTTACCTGGCTGGTGCGACCAGAGAGCAGGGGGTCCCCAATTACTCACTTACGCAGAAAAGAAGGGAGGCAGGTATATGCTCAAGTAGATAGTCGAGACTTTTATACCACATTATATGGAAAGCAGACTGAGGGACCAAGAGAAACTTCGGAGGCCTTACCGAACCCCCTTCAAGTACGAAGTCTCACCCTGAAGATCCGGAAGAGTTGGGAAGACCCATTACACCGCAAGAAATTAAATATGCCGTACATGACATGGTACGGGGAAAGACTCTGGATGCAGACGGATTACCGGCGGAGTTTTATTCTACTTTTGCTGGAACATTGGCCCCCGCGGTTAGCTGAGGTATATGGTAAGACGCTGGCGAAATGAGAACACCTGGTCATCACCAGGGAACCGCTGGTTATCCCACTCCCCAAGAAAAAAATACATCGAGCACCTACCACGTCTTATATACCATTATCCAGGCTGAACATGGATTTTAAGATCTTAAGCAAAATTCTTGCAATGCAACTGCTTCCACACATGAAAACGTTAGTGCACCCTGACCAATGCGGGTTCATACTGCAGTGTAACACTTCCATTAACCTAAGCCGTTTGTATATGATTCTGCATGCTCCTTCACTAGAGGGAGTGGGTCGAGCAGAGATAGTGTCAGTTGACCTGGAAAAGTCATTTGACACAGTTAGTTGGTCTTATTTGGCAGCAGTTATGGTCAAAATGGGGCTGGGAGTTGCTTGGGCGGACTGGGTGCACCTGTTATACAACAACCCCACTGCCAGTGTAGGAACAGGACAGATTGTTTCCAGATCGTACAAAATTCATCACGGTACAAGACAAGGATACCCGTTGTCCTTGCTCCTGTTTGCCCTTGCAATTAAGCCACTATCGGAGTTATGCAGAGTATGAAGGCGAGAGAAGGGCATCACAAAAGCCGGATCTGAACACATAAGTTCATTTTATGCTGATGACTTGTTGCTGTATGTATTCAGTATGGAAAAAGATGTCCCCTTCATGTTGCGATTGCTACAAGAGTTGGTGGAGGTTTCAGGATTGCGGGAGAACCTGGCAAAGACTTGTGTCTTTCCAGTGGTCCCAGGATCGGACAAACCACAGACTCTTAAGCCGAAAATGTGCTGGGCCCTCTATATCTTCCGCTACTTGGGGATACAAATTTACCATAAGTTGGGGGATTTGCGGGAGGGTGATCTGGGAGCAGCGCTACGTTCACTACGGGGCTGTGAGGCCTTTTGGCGATCGCTGAGGCTTCCCATCTTGGCAGGTATTACGCTTGCCGAAATGATAATATTGCCCCGGTTACTTCATTACTTTACTAATATCCCCACATGGGTACCAACTGCATGGTATCGGCAACTGGACTCGCTACTTCGGGAACTCATATGGAATGGAGGATGCTATAGTATCCTTAGAAACCCTCTGACGGTCAATTTTGGAAAGCGGCTTGGGGGTGCCAGATTTTGAATAATATTTTCTAGTGGCCCAATTGCAGTAGATCACAAAATGACTGGATGGAGTGAACCTGGCAGAGCTGGGGCCCATAGGGGCTGTACCTAACCAGGGAGCGTTACTTGCGAGACCACTGTGGAGGGTGCTTGGGAGGGGGCGAGATGGCTTGTTACTGTCCACAGCACTCCAATGCTGTTGGCGATGTGTCCGGCGAACACTAAATTGTCCGTTGTACGCCCCAGCCCTTTCATTGGTAGGACTACCTCTGGTAACCCCCCAACATTTGTTTCAGCGACGCAACTTGCTGCCTGGGCGGAGGTGGGATTGGTGACGGTAGGTGACTGCTTTGAGACCTCCACATTGCTCCCCTTACACATTCTTATTGACACATATGGCTTAACCCCAGGACAGTTCCTTACATATGAGACACTCGCCAGGACATTCACAGCGTTCTGGGACAAGGGGGTGGAGGAACCCCAGATGCTGTATTACAATTATTGTTGTCCATGGGAACAGGTAGGTTTTAGTGAAATGGTTTTATGGTGTCCTCAATGGGATGGTCAAGAAGCCTGAGCTGATCTCAAAGCAAATAGGAAGGAATACTAGGAAAGGGCACCCCAGACCGGGAATGGGCAAAAATAATAGCATACCCACAGAAGGTATCTTATAATACTCACTGCAAATATATTCAGTTTAACTACATTCATCAGACCTACCTCACCCCAAAGAAAATCACTGCAATCTATGGGGGTGGTCAAGCGCTGCCCCCTTTGTGCGCTGGCAGAGGCGTGTTTCTGCCAAATGACCTGGTCATGCATTCATACACAGGCGTTTTGGGCAGCAGTGGTGCAGAAATTAAATAGGACACTTAAACACAACATGCCATGCACCTTAGAGACATGCTTATTGGGGTCCTTTCCCCGACCGAAACCCAAGAAAGTCGGAAATAGATTCCTAGGTTTAGTGCTAGACTTGCTAAAAGACAGATTCCCATAACATGGAAATCAGCAGTTGGGCCGGTAGTGCCACGTTGGGGAGCCGCTGTTAAGGAATGGGCTCCAGTGGAAGAATATGCAGTTAGAAGGGCGAAGGCCAGAGGGATGCGGAGACGACCCATAGCGCCCCTCTGGTCGGAAGTGCTGGACACATTTGAGAACCCAAAGGGCCAGGTTTGTTCTCCTTTCATTACTTCAGGGTCTTATGACGAAGGTGGGATAGCTGTCTAATAGCCTGCCCAGAAATACGGTAGATGTCTTGGGTTGTAAGAGGCAACTTCCTGTGGATGACTTGGTGTGTGCCTTGGGTTTGTCAATGCCTAGTACTGCTGCCATTAGAGAACCATACTCTGTGCAGATACTCCCCGACACGGGGGTAGTTCCTCAAACCCTGCCTCCTAGACCCCATGCATCATAGAGATGTTCAATGTTGTACCACCTAGACCCAGTTGTTTTAAATGTTTGTTTAACATTTCTGATTTTTGTTTTATTAGTATATTAAAGAAATGTGTACTGAACGTAAATGCTTTGTAATCCTCCGGGTACGTGGCGGGCTTGAGTATACACAACTGATTATGTGACTGCTCTTTAAATTGCTACTGGTATAAAGTCACACTATACCATGATGGTATACTGGTCTCCCCATGGGCATGTTGGAAAAGTTGAAATGTTATATCACTGTAATATGTGATTGTATGTCAATGAAAGAAACTTAATAAACACATTTTTGAAAAAAAGACAAGTTCCAAAATTAAAAGGAAAACACCTGGACTGGAGCAGCACATCATGCATAGACCTGGCAAACTTGGCAACTATGACTTATGTAAACTATATCTGGAAATACTTGGTCCATGTAAAGACATATGTCAACGCAGTGGTCTTGGCCTGCTAAGGATGCTGAAGAAGATCTTCAAGTGGCTACCAGAAAACACCAGGAAAACAATCACCGACTCCAAGCCCTCATCACCAGCAAACTAGACTATGGAAACACCCAGTACGAAGTGATTATTAATCATCTCACAAAAAGACTGCAGACCATCCAAAATGCAGCAGCCAGACTAGTCCTCAACCGCCCACCTCGAGCCCACATCACACCACACCTTAGGGAACTCCATTGCCTCCCGATACACAAGCGCCCACACTTTAAACTCCTCACCCACAACTACAAAACTCTCTACAACATTGGCCCTGCTTACCTGAACAGCTTCATTCACTTCCACCAACCTTCCAGATACCTCCGTTCTGCCGGTCTCTCATTAGCACACACCCAACGCTTAGACAAAAGCAGAGCAGGCAGCTGCGTCTTGTCGTAACTGTCCCAAAAAGCCAGGAACGACCTCCCACAAGACATCAGGGCCTCCTCCTCTCTTCTTGACTTTCACAAGAAGCAGAAGACCTGGCTTTTCGGGAAAGCCCCCAAGGCTGGCTTCACACACCAGCTACAGAGCACCGGGATACCCTCACAGGTGATTAGCATGCTATAAAAACACCACGGACATTACATGCTGTAAAGCACTCTGGCACCTTTGGATAGTGTTTGCACTATATAAGAATGTACAAATAAATATTAGCGGCCATTTACAGCCTGGAAGTGCTGCGTGCCTTATATTTGTGTTTTAGTGCGATAATTGTTACGACATTTTAAAAAAAGGGAATATCTTCAGAGGTAAATTACGTACATTATCCTAGTGTATTTGAGTACAGAGGCCATACAAAGGCGGTAACCATATAATAATATCTTGGGCACTATCGGAAAATCCATAAGCGTTTTGCTATTTTGCAAATAAGTACATCTCTTATTTTTTTTAATTATGTTTATTATTTATTATCTGAGGAGCTAACAGTCCATGATAGTCTGGCCAATTTAGCTAGCATGCAATCTGTATGGGTGGCAGGAGTAAAATTACCACTAGCATATAAATGAGGTAAATTAGTGTGTTGCCTATATTTAGGATAATAGTGCAGTTATTAGTTATTTATGAATTTGGACAGCAATGCCAATTGTGCAATGTTAATGTTGTAATTGTATGTCTCTAGAAGTGTTGCCAAGCTCTCAAAAGTTTTTGCTATTTGCACGTAATTTTATAACTTCTATTGTTCTGTGGCAACTATTCGCACAATTAAACTACTTGGAGGATCAAATAGGTCTCATAAGCAAGCAAATGTATCCTCCCTATTTAATTATGATAATATTTAGTAAGAATTTTATGAAGTTATTTTAAATTATTATTGTGATATGTATAGCTGCTGTGTTTATTAATGATGCTTATTGTAAGGCAAATCGTGGATGACAATCAATTTAATATTGATATAGTATATGTGTGATAACCCACACACAAATTTGTCATTTACATTTCAATGTCCTTTGGAATGTCTTTGAATTTAAGTTGTTTTTAGCTTGTCACATGGGCAGAAACCTCCTACACACTGTTGGCTCCATGGCTCACAGATGAAGGCGCATTTACCAGCTACATCCTTCACCAGCCATGTTCTTAACCAGCCAGTCATCTGTTAGAAACACCTGATTAGGTGGAAGGGTTTTGTTTGTTAAAGTAACAGATAATTTAGGATTCTTCCTCTTAACACCTTCGCTGCGATCGGAATTCCGCTCAGGTGCTGGACATTCCGATCGCGGGCGTGGTCGTGACGAGCTCAGCTCGTCATGCGCACACGCCCACCACGCAGCATGACGAGCTGAGCTCGTCATGAGCATCGAAGAGGTTAAACCATCATTAACTCCAATGTGTTTAAATTGGAAATAAAATTATATGGCAGGACTGAAGGTTCAGATTATGCTTCTCATCCTTTACTGACACCCTACGCCCCTCAGCCTCTTCCAGACAGGGCTTAAAGTGGGATGAAAAGGGGGTTGGAGGGGCTATCAAGGGGTCATGGTCTGTGGAATTAAGGGTGTTACTTAAACATGTAAATTACATTTTTGTGACTTCCATAGTCTGCCACCCGACAGGTGTTTATATATATAAAAACAATAACTGACATACACGGAAAACCAGCCAATACTATTGGCTTTGCCAATCGTTATTACTTGTTTAAGATTAATGATTAACAACAATGATTTTGTTGTAAATAGTGAAAATAATTAAATTCTGAGACTGACTTAAACATTACTAAGGTCTGTGGAAGGGATGGTGGTCTTCTGAGTCTCACAGTCGCTCTCGTTATGTTCACTCTATGTTAGACATGCATGCCCTTTTTCTCTCCATAGCTTTTCCAGCTGTATATTTCACACATATTTTCCTCTTCAGCATCCTCTTTTCAATCGGTCCTGAATGCTGTCTCTCGCATCTCTTTCACTACACCCCAAACATCCAACATACCCACCCACTCACCAGTAAGCACTGCATTTTCTTTTACTTTCGACGTGTCAATATTTTGACAACTGTGTACCTCCTTCACATAAAATCACAATTGCAACAGGAATAGGTGTCCATTGCTGTGTGCACTCTGCAGAGCAGCCAAGGATTGGATGACTATGTATTCGGAACACTTTTTTGAGCCACTGATAGGCACTGTAAGAAACTCGAACTGTCATATGGCTGTTAGGGTCATTGTCGACATTGCTAAGTTAGCATGAGCTCTGCTGCCATGATGCTGCTTTTGCGCACGTTACTACATGATTTTATTTTGCAAGACTCTGTTTGTGCCTTTCACATGAGAACCGTCTGCTTTCTGCATTCTCTGCCTGTTCCCGGAGTTTAGTCTGAACACAGTGTGCAAGGTCGATAAACAATGCCCCTTGTTATTCTGTTCTGGTCAGTCCCTAGCACCTAGACAAAACATGCTAACACAGCTGTTACTGTTGAAAACTTGTGCTTTGATATTATGGGGATGCATGTTGGCTAAAAACACACTTGGAGATGGACCTTTCCAGGGAGAAGAGCTATGCTGTTCCTATGATGTAAAAATACCATCTAGGCACTAAGGTATGGGGTCTGCTGACAAAGCCCAGAGATCTTCTTTTATATAATAAAACTTATTCTAACCAAGGGGAGGGTGGTTAGGCCTTATAGTCCTTTTATCCACTGTCTGTATACAATGACATCCCCCTTTATAATCTATGGTCTTGCGACAATGCTAACTGTTTTAAGTTTATGCGTTTTGCTGCTGGTAGTGGCTCGTAAACTGCATAATAGAGCACTATGGTTAAAATAAATATTTTGAACTATAACAGTGACTCTGTCAATTCTTATTGTGGACAGGTATGAGTGAGTGAGAAAAAGGGTATGTCTTGCTACCGCGATTCCTGAGAGAGTCGGGAGTGTTGTGTTCTGGGTTGTCTAATCATTTGTAGCTTCGTGATTATGTAGGAGAGCGAATGAGACACTATAGCTAGTCGATTTTGGGTACTGAGGCAGTATGAAGGCTCAGCCCCTACACACCGAGGTCCTGTTTTCATGCGCATAGTTCTGTGTATGTGCAGAATCCCTGCAACATGGCGCCGCCAACGTTTGGTCTGGTACTTATCTACGATACTCCTGAGTAGTGCTTGTGCTTGTCCACAATCCCCTCACTCCTGTTTCCGGAGACACTTGTGACGGGGTAGCCTCCGATATTGAGATTTTATAGGTTTTTCAAGCTTGTATTTTAAAAGGTCTTTTTCTTTCTTTTGCCCGTTATTGCGCTGCCGCTCGTAAGTTGTTCTCCTCTTGTTTTGATTATGGCGGTTGCCATAGTGGGTCCTAACCGCGCTCCGGTTACCGCTTATTTGACTCAACATGGAGTCCCTAATGCCGGTGCTGGTTTTATCTTTGTTGTTGAAGCGAATGCTGCACATCGCTTTGAGGTATTTTACTCTTGGGTCACTTTTCCGGCAGTGGATGGAGCAGATAATTTCTTTCACGAATATACTGCCACCGCGGTTCCGCGGGATTATTGACCTTATCGATCTCTTGAAGTTCCGTTAACAGCTTGGCAACACATCATATGGTTTAATGGCGCACTTCCTCACCCTTTGACAGCGGTCCGTTTAAGCACCTTATCGATTGATGGGGCCACGTGGCTCGTTTTGTCTGGGTATACCCCACATCCAAATTATCTTAATGTTACAGTCGCAGAGCTACGCGTATTGCATACTTCGTTGATACGTGTTCATAGAGCTGTTATACAGTTCATGTTGCGCAACATACAGGTGGGACCACCTGGAGTTGCTGCACAACCACCGGGACCCGGTGGTGTAGTTATCAGTCCTGTCATGATTAATTCAGTGATGGGCAAGCGTCCGCAAAATAAGGACGAGCTTCCTTATTGGCTTGCTGAAAAATGTGGGCAACTCGAAGCTGTTTTTCCAAATACCACACCTTTGGAGAAACACAGGATTCTGACAATGAGCTTACCTAAAGGCCTTGTTCCCAAGTTGGCTGATTGTAACACCTGGGGTAGAGTGTTTGCAGCGGTATATTCCATGTGTTTTGGCACTCCCTTAATGACCGTTCTCCCTTCCGTGTTAAAACGTGTTCAGGATGAGCATGGGGCCAAAGCGGCCCTGGAGTTGGGGATGAGACTGGTGGGGGTGTTCGATATTGTTTGGGATATGAGCCTTGCTAATGTGAAGGGTGAAGCTGTAAGCGCACAACGCTTGGAGGCTGTTGCTGACACAGACAAACAGCGCGAATTGCCAAACATTATTGCTAAAGCTTATAAAACCTTAGGGCGCAATAGTCTGGGAATTACGCCTTTTACTCAGGTTCAACCTCAACAAAAAGCCCAGACTGATAAGGAAGGGCGCCCGTTCTTTCCTAAAAACAACTGGAGAAATAAAAAACAGGGGCAGCAACAACAGAAGCAAGGTTCGCATGCTGGTTCACCGACACCTGATTCTTCTGAGCGAACTTATGATTTGCGCGACCGTGCGAAAATTAAGACGCCTGATAGATTTCAAGTCCCTGATCAGCGCTCTCCTCATTCTTTACAGGACACATCGGACTCTCAAGTCGGTGGAGGGGAGCACCAGGATCGCAGCAAAGGTGCGACCACTCAACAGGGACGGGATCAACCTCGACAGTTTGACGTAAATCCAAACAAGAGGGACTGCCTCATTTTCGACCCCCCTATCAAAAGAAAAAGGTTGCCGCTTTAACAGCGAAATATGCCTCAGACGGTGAGAACTCTGCTCCTAGACTGGATATGGGCAGTGACTGCTTGACAGCGCGGCAGAGGTTACCATAGTGCGGGAGGCACTGCATCCCTGTCTGGAGGCGAGAGCAACTGATACATTTATAACAGTAGAAACAGCGGACACTCGAGTTGCGCCCCCTCATAGACTTTATGAAATTGTCTTCCAAATTGAGGGTGATATACACCATACAATTACAGCGGTTTTCTGGGAAAATCTCACCTCTTCCTATGATATTTTATTAGCGGGCAGATTGGCCTCCACCATTGGTTCTAGCCGCTTCTAGAGGGGATGACGTGATACTTCCAAGTTTTTCACGTTACGTCCCAGAGGAAGCTAAACAGGCTTACGCATCTGAAAGGGCATTGGCCCTTGCCCCAGCAATGTACTGTAATCAAGTGGGCTGGGATAGAGATTCACCGGTGCATGAGATACCATTACAGTTTTTCCCGTATCGAAACCGGACGGTTCATATCGCATTGTATGAGATTATAGAAATTTGAATAGTCGTACATTTGCGGTATAGAACACACACAGCTCTGCGCTGGTGAACAGCATTGTTCATAAAAAATACAAAACGACACTGGATATATCCAATGGATTCTACAGTCATAACTTGGCTCCTGAGAGCCATGACTTGACAGCAATTAGCGCCGTCGGATATCAAAAAAGATTTACACGCTTGCCTATGGGGTATAAGAACAGCCCCGGGGCTTTTGCTGCACGTGTTGTGTCTTTGCTGCACAGCATTGATCCAGATGCGTTCTCGTACGTCGATGATATTTATCTGACGGACGACGAACTGATACCGGACCTTGTCTGAGTCGACCCAATTATTCTGTCGTTTGCCGACTTCGGATACAAATGTAATTTTACTAAATCACACGTCGCTTGTTTGGTGGTGTTCTTTTTGGGCTACGAGCTCAATAATGAAGGTAAGGGGTTAGCCCCCCACTTTCTGGAAAAATGTGCATAATTGCAACCTCCGTCTACACTGAAGAAACTTCAGTCTTTGCTGGGATTTTTAAATTTCGGAAGGACATGCCTCCCCGACTATGCCCAGCGTATCAAACCGCTCTATGCGTTGATACAACCTACATATTCTTTTGCCTGCTGGCTTCTGGAACATACCTGGAGA
Organism: Calotriton arnoldi; assembly: GCA_963921515.1. NCBI lineage: Eukaryota > Metazoa > Chordata > Amphibia > Caudata > Salamandridae > Calotriton > Calotriton arnoldi. The sequence continues at coordinate 2,414,073 of CAWUFW010002078.1, forward strand.
GGTGTGGTGCAGCGGCCAGGGCAGCTGACTTCGGAGCACAGGGTTCACGGTTCGATCTCCGGCAGCAGCTCAGCTCAGCACCATGTGACTCTGGGCAATAGCTTACTTAATTTCCACTACGGCCCCCAGCGCCTTGAGACCCGTAAGGGTGAGTAGCTGCGCTATATAAAAACGGACTTACATTTTTTTTTTTTTACCTCTATTCTACAATCTTTGCAGTCTGATCTGCTAGCGACTAACTACTTGTTGACGTGTGATAATTCCACGAACCTGGTCATACGTATTGTACCGGGGACGGTAGGTTTCACATATTTGTCCACTGCGGGGGAAATGCAATTTTCTAATGTTGAAAAGATTTTGACTGCGGTCCAAATGGCGAGTCTAAAAGAACGCTCGCTGGCGCAGGGGAAAT
>CAWUFW010002079.1:1865000-1940000 GCA_963921515.1 Calotriton arnoldi
ATAGTTAGGAGTTCGCATTTAAAGAAACCTTAGAAATTCACTTAAAAAAAGAAGGTTACAGGGACATTATAGTTTGGAAATGGAATTAAAAAAGCCTTAGAAATTCATTGAAAAAAAACAAAGGTTACAGGGACTTTATAGTTAGGCTCAGGTTTCACTCGCTCAAAACCAGTCAAATTCAGCAGTTATAGTTAGCTCAGCTAACTATAACTCACGCCCCGCAATGCACTGCCTATGACCTCACATATGACATCACTCATGACATGGTTAGTGACATCACTCATGACATCACTGACATCTCCAATGACATCACTGATGACATCATCCACAGAATCACTGATGCACCCACTAACACCCCCATAGAACCTTTCATACACCCACTCCCACACAACCATTCACAAACCCATTCACAGACCCATACCAGTACTTACACACCCACTCACTGATTCATAGATCTACACACACATCCACTCACTCACCCATACAGCCACTCATACACCCACTCAGTCACTGATACAGCCATTGACATATCCACTCATACATCCATACAGCCACTCACACACTGAGTCAGTAACCCATAGAGCTACTCACACACCTAGTCACTCACCCATGCAGTCAATCACACAGCCACTTACTCACCCATACAGATACACACACACACAGGTTTCACTTGTACAAAACCAGTGAAACTCAGCAGTAAAATTCAGTAGACTCGCGCCTCCGCAATGCACTGCTTATGACTTCACATATTACATCACTCATGACATAGTCAGTGACATCACTGATGACAACTCAAATGGCATCACTGATGACATTATCCGGTGACTGTGAGTGTTTTTAAAAATGTTTGAGTGTTAAATATATATACCAAGGTTTATTGGTGAATCAGTGGGTGTATGAGTGCCTGTATGGATGATTCAGTGGGTGCGTGACTGACTGTATAAGTGAGTGATTAGGTGTCTCAGTGAATGTATGGGTGAGTGACTGGTTGAGTGAATGTCTGTATCAGTCTGTCTGTTGGTGTCTAAGTGGCTGAATGGGTGTGTGTGAGTGGGTACATGAGTGGCTGTATTGGTGAGTGATTGGTTGTCTGAGTACCTGTATGGTTGTCTGAGTGTCTGTGTGGGTGGGTGAGGGGGTGTGTGACTGCCTGTAATTACTGAAAAATAAACTTTGCATATAGAGGGATGCAGAGGCTCTGCAGATCCTGACAGAGCTCAAAGTGAAATCTGATTGGCTGCCACCACCTCAACCAGGAAGTGGTGGCAGCCATTTTAGGACTCGGGATGTGATCCTGAGTCCTAAAAAAAAAGTAAAAAAGGAAGGAAGGTAGAAGTACCCTGACCCCTAGGCCTGGTGGTGGGGTCAGAGGGACCCCACCCCTGGACCAATTTTTCTTTCATTTTAATTTTGCTCCAAATTTGCGGGGGATCCATAAATCCGTGGCAACTTAAAAAAAAAAACAAGCGCAGTCTCCAGCGCTTGTTTTTTTTAAGCCCCCTTGGTGGGCCATGTCCGGGGGGGAACATATTTATAGTTTGGGAATGGAGGCACACGTGGCCCCCTTCCCCAGGCCATTTTTGTCCCTCCAGACCCCATGCCCCGGGGCCTGGTTGAATCTGCAAAGGGGAGGAGGGCACATGCCCCCCCCCTACCGTGGGCAGTTATTGGCCCCAGAGTCTCCCTCCCTTGGAGGGCCCGGCCAAATTTGGGTAGGGGGGCCACATGGCCCCTCTCCCTGAGCCATTAATGTCCCTAGGGACCCCAATCCCCAGGGCCAGCTCGTGCTATGTCCCGGGGTGCCATGCCAGTTTCCCTGCCCACACTGGCAAGGTCAGGAAAGCCTGTGTTTGCTCCCATTTGGCAGGAGCAATTTCAAAACTCCTGCCATGCGGTAGCAAATACAAAGTACACTCCGTGCGGGCAGGAGCATGGATAATGCTCCTGCCCACTAGGAGCAAACTTTCCATCTGTTTCCCTGATGCTAAGATTACTCCTGCATTGCTCCCTGTGGGTGGGAGCATTGCCAGCTCCCGCAGGATGAGGGGAGCCAGCTGGGGCCCGGGGACCTTGGTCCTACCCCCACGGCCATCAACCATAGTGTGATGCGTGGGCACCAGGGCACCCACCCTTTGTTGGCTGAGCCCCGGAGGATGGCACCCCGGGCTCGAAATCAGCCCAGGGAGAGGGCTGAGTGCCCCCTCCCCCTTTTTCAATATGGCGGGCCTCAAGGATGGGGTAGCCAGGGACAAAATTGGCCCGGGGAGGGAAGCTGTGTACCCAACACCCCCTTTTCCAATATTGCTGCGCCGCGGAGGATGGGGTCCCTGGGGCCGCAGAGGATGGGGTCCCTGGGGGCAAAAGCGGCCCAGGGAGGGGGGCCATGTGCCCCCCTTGTTATACGATTCCCACTGGAAAAGGTAGGACTGTGTATTAGGATGGCAGAACTGCAGAATGCAGGTACTTAGTCCATCTCCACCATCAGAGACTGTCAGCCCAACTCCTAGCTAGCTCACAGTGCCTTACCCGAACCCCTAAACTTCCTGGGGTGGCAGGTAATTTTGGCAACCTCGAACATGACATTCTGATCCCCAAGGGAATCGCAGAAACAGATCTTACCCCTTTTGTTGTTTACTTATGCATGCCCATGGTAAAAAAAGATACAAATAAAGTTTTCAATACATTTATTGAAACAATCATAGTCACACATAGAAAGAATAAGCTGTGATTATTAGGCAGATAAAACATAGCAAAGTAAACAGCATGACGAGCATAATAAACAGTCCAACCATGGCAGTCGGATTTCTACACATATCTCTACCTATTGCTACTCCTACTTTGAGAGCATAGTAGGTGCACCCTTTGCCCGATCTCTTAGGTTAGCCTGAGTCCCCCATAACTGGACCAATGAATCGGCCTGATGTGTAATTGACAATGCCTCTTCGCAGGATGGAAGATCAGCGTAAGCAGAGATGCATGTCAAACACTGCACTCGTTCTAGGACTGTCATGGCTGGAATGCCCCTCTGGCCCATAAAGGGACAGTGCACTGTTTATATAATAAAACCACTGTGTTAGAGGCACAGCTCTAATGCAATGATGTGTCTAGATGTTAGAAGCTGTCTCCGAACAGGCAAAGCAGGCACTAGGGTTTCATGTTCTGTGTTCCTAGCCTTGAACGAAGTGTACAGATTATGTAGTAGGAAAGGCTTTCTAAAAACAAGCAGCATGTACAGCATCTTCTCAGAATAATATCGTGCAGGCAAAACATGTAAAAATAACATTGCTAAAACGATGCTAGCCGAAAATGGAAAACTTAAATGTAAAACCAAATTGGGCCTAAGAAGGCTTCACTACACCCTCCCAACCAAAAACAGCGACAAGCTCGGGCAATAGGGTCCCCGGGCCTAAAAGTGTCCCAGGGAGGGGGGCCATGTGACCTCCTCCCCCAAAAAATGTGTTGGGCCCCGGAGGATTGGATCCCTGGGGGAAAAAGCAGCCCAGGGAGGGGGTCACGTGTCCCCCTACCCAAAAAATGTGCCGGGCCCTGGGGAATCAAGTCTCCAGGGCCAAAATCAGCCCGGGGAGGGGGACCATATGTACCCCCCTTTTTAATTAGTGGCCTCAGGGCCATAAGAAAGTTGAAACTGTTCTGTGTTTACTGACTCTGTTGGGGGTGCGGGAGCTCGCTAATTCCTTATTACTACCGGAACAATGTGTTTTTGGGGGGAAAACTAGTCACCCGGCAGCCATCTTGTTGGGCCGTCTTACAGAGTATTAGCACGCTGGTGTTTCTCAGCCCTTTTCCTTGCTCCCGGCCAGCCTATTTAATCGCAGCCATGGCGTGGGCAGGACTGCTACTAAAACAGTACCTGTGTCATTGCTTCTAGCTATTCAACTCACTTTTTAGGTTCGCTGCACTTTAAAAAAAATATTGTGTCAATTACTGTTGAATCTTTGAAATTACTGCTGAAATTGTGGAATCGGATAGTACCTAAACTGAAAATTGAAAGTTGAAACCGTTCTGTGTTTACTGAATCTGTTGTGGGTGCGGAGGCTCGCTAATTCCTTATTACTACTGGAACAATCTGTTTGTGGGGGGGAACTAGTCACCTGGCGGCCCATCTCGTTTGGCCATCTTACAGAGCAGTTAGCGTTCTAGTGTTTCGCACCCCTTTACCTTGCTCCCAGCCAGCCTATTTAATTGCAGCCGTGGTGTGGCCAAGCTGCTGGTGCACCAAAGGCAAGCCCGTCTGCGCCCGTCTGCGTCCGTCTATGTCCGAACAGGACCAGGGGCCAGAAATGCTGGTCCCTCTTCATCAGGAAGGCTGGTTTACTTGCCTCCCCCTTTTCAGCTCTCCGCCCCTCTACTCCAGGAGCTTGTATCTCCTCATGGAATCCAGACACCATGGGGTGAAAGTGCCCACACTGTGATTTCACAGCTGTTTATCCCTACCCAGCTCCTAAAGCCCAGACAAATTGCCACCACCTGCCCTCTAAAGGCGCTGACATGCTCAACTCTGACTGCTTTCAATTTTTAATATTTACTGTTGCTCACTAGTTAAACATCAATCCTATATTTTTAATTTTTTAATTGACCATGGTCCGGACGCAGAAACATGGCTTAATGAGGCCTCATTGTTGTCACACTGCCCTCTGAATATCACTCACTTAGAGTGGATCGCCAAGACAGGAAAGGGGTAGGAATTGCGATTATTTTTAAAGCACAATACGTATGCAAAATGGACACACTCATGATACCTGATTGTGCGGCCTTGTTCTCCCTGTCCACAACTAATAATTTTGCGTTTCAGACACCTTACTATCTCGCCCTCCTGGACCGGCGGGTAACTGGAGCACCTGCATTTCAGAGGCTCTCCCCATTTATCCTAAAATATACCAACTTCACCATTCCTGGGGATTTCAACATTCACTGATAATTTGTCCTATAATCTGCTTCCTCTCTGATAGAGGACTTTATGACTCTGAATGTCCACCTCATTAACATAGCCCCAACTCATGAGGCTGGACATCTCCTCGACCCCCTATTCTCCAACCTAAAGCGCCAAAAGGCAGACCAGCCAATTCCTTTTTCCTGGTCTTATCACTTCGCTGTACCTTTTTTCCTCTATATCCCTTTGGCACCCCGTACGTGTGAGGAAAAACCAGTTTTCTTTCATAGGAGCTGGTCAAAACAGGGGGGCAGATTTACAATAAACTAACGCAGCACGGTGCAGCAAGTAATTTTGCTGCACCGTGCTGAGTTAGTTTGGAAAGCACAGCGATGCGACATATTTACAACAATATGTCGCACCTCTGTGCTTCCCCCTGCGCTGGCGCACAAACTGCAGCCATGCGCTGGCACAGGCACCCTTGCACCATGGTGCAAGGATGCCTGCGTCATGGGAAGATTGTTTTTGTTCAGGAAGGGTTCCCTTCCTGAACAAAAACAATCTAAAATGCCGTTTTTAGGTCGAGCCTCGAGTAGCGCGCAAGCGCTGCTAGGCGAAGACTTTATGTTAGGGGGTTTCAAAAGCTGACCACACGCTCGTGCGTCGTGGCCTTTTACCTGCGGTTACGCGCGCGGCAGACATGTGTTTCCAATTATCGTGCCCAGCCGCGGGCGGGTTAATTGGAAACACATGCCTGCCGTGCGTGTAATCGCAGGCAAAAGGCCACGACGCATGAGCGTCTGGTCAGCTCTGCAGGCTGCCGCGCTCGCTCGTTTTTGTTGAACTCACAGCTGAAGATTTATGGGAGTTCGCAGATCCCAGGTCATAGACTTGTGCCAGTGCGAGCATGTGTATGTCTCGGCCTCTGCCCAACAGGTGCACAGTGAGCTCTGTGTTCAGCGGCGCGTGGGGGAGGGGCGGCCCTCCCTGGGCCGTGTGTTTATGTTATTTAAAAATGTGCAGCTTCGGTAAACAGTCGCACGCATTCACGGAGTCGCCAGACGATGCACACAACGATTTCACCAGCTGTGTCGTGTTGTGCCTCGTCCTGAGTATGCCTCGACAACACACTGTCTCTGTTACGGTGCATCGTTGTGTTTTTCTTGTGTACACACGTCGGTCTCGTTTTGAAAAAGTAGGCCCTTTATTTCATAAGAGTTTGTTTTCTTGGGTTTGTGCAGTAGTTAAAATATGCCCCGGTTTATTTATATACGAATCACGTGATACGGAGACCGCTCTAATTGTTCACTGACACCAGTAACACGCGCAAAGCAACCAAAAATACAAATATTGTTTTGTGGAGCCCTGGCGCAGTGGGCGGTGGCGAGTAGAGTTCATTTAACAAGACGGAGCATTCTTAAATGTGCCCCGAACTGTATCGGGGGTTTCCAGGGGACGTAGGCGCAGCCCGGACATCTGTCTGCGCAATCCAATAAAGTGTCGCCCATTTCAATAGGACTTCATCGGCCCTACTGAAACTAAAGGCGCATATGGCCCATAATTGGCTCGATGGGCCGGGTAGTTAAATGATTTTTCTTTGCCCCCCTCGCATCAATAATGGGGGCAGACAGAGCCCCAATTGTTCCCCATTGCGGGACATTGTGCGCCTGGATAAGTGGATGTCGGCCGTGTCTGCGCGGACGGGCCATATGGCTACGCACGGATTGGGGGAAGGGTCCGAAGGGAGGGAGGAGACGGGGGCTGAGGGGGTTCGTGAAGGGAGGGAGGGCGCGTTAGGTACACCAGCAGGCTAGGGTTAGAGGTATTCACCCCGCAGAACCCACCTCGAGACGAGAAAGCTCTTCAGTGCATTAGTGTGGCACTCGGAGGGCACGAGGGGCAGGGAGCGCACGCACAGGGAGAGCTCTCGTGAGACGTGCACATATCTCAGGGGCCACGCACAGCACTTTATCGTACACACTCTGTGGCGACAAGGCCGCGAGAGCAGATCCGGCTCTGTGTGCACTCCTATTATCAGCGCTTTATACACAAATTACGGCGACATCGCTCCAAGAGCAGACCCGGCTCTATATGCACTTCTAACCGCTTTATACACACATTACGGCGACATAGCTCCTCACACCCTCCATTGCGACAATCTTTTGGGGCCCTGCTCCCTCACTTCTACCCGTTGTATTTCTCTCCTTTCTGCCTCCTCTCCTCCACCTCTTAGAAGTATCGCCTCGCTTGTAGCCCCCTGCACCCCCTCAAGTACAGCCCCCCCAGCCCCCCTTGTCTGAGCCAGGTCTCCATCCTCTCCCCCTCTCCACGTCTCTGCCTGCCAAGCGTGGCCAGGAACCAGGGTTCGGAGGGGCGCACAACACAATGGGAATCCCCTCGTCACCTGCACCATTGAAGGCAGAGAAAAGCCCATACACCCCGCAGGACCCAGCTGCTCCCCCGGCTCCATTGTCAGCTTCGCAGCCCAATAAATGGGCGTTCAGTGCTCCGAGAGGCCCTTTAAACGAGTGGCCAGGCGCGCCTCAAGTGCTGGGGATCAGTGCGCCATCCCGGTGAGCGCTCACTGAAGACACGCTTCTGTAGCGCAGCGCTGGGCATGCCGCGGACGTTCAGCCTTTCATTCAGCTTTCCGCCATTCGTCCGCTCTTCAGCATTTTACTGTTTCCAATAATATTCGATTGAAAGGGGTTAGTCTGATAACGGATCAAGTGTGTTTCAGTTTACCTCACCTACCTACCGACCGAATCGATTGATTTGTTAATATATTTCACCCTCACTTTGTCTTTCGTTTGGTCTGACTCAGTCGGTCTCTCTCGAGCCCCCTCGCCTCCCCCCAGCACCTCTTAACTCCTCTTCTTCCTTTTTCTCACTCTTTTGCTCTTCTTCCTGCCCTTTTCCTGAATTTGCGACTTTCCCTGCTTCCTCTCCCATGCCGCACTCCCTTCTCGGTTCCTGCCAGTTACTTAGCCCAACCCATTGCCCCAGAGACCCCGCTCCTAATTCATGTCCGCCGCAGCTTGGATGCACAGCCCGTATGCGCCCCTCCCGTGCCCAGCGCCAGACCCCTTGCTTTCACTCCCATCACTGCTACGTCTCTGCTTCCCTCTCCTCACCATGAACCTTGAATGCACCTTCCAGTGCTGCTGCTACGCCTCGGTAGTCGACTGCGAAGGTGCCTTCCCCTGTTCCACCTGACACTTTTCCTGCACCTTCCCACACCTTCACACCACCCTCACATGCACCGCACACAACACTCACCTCTCCCTCGGCCACGCACACCTACACACCTCTCCCCACCCCTCCCTGTTCTGCCTTCTCCTCAACAACACCTGCCTCAATAAACACGCTACTGAAATATGGGACCTGCTGCACGACCACACATTGAAACTGCTCTTCCTCACAGAAACCTGGCTGATTCTATCGACATTACCACACCTATTCCCCAGGCACAAGGTTATAAGACAGGACAGAATTAACAGACCCAGCGGAGGACATGTCATCGTTTTCAAAGAGCTCATCAAGTGTTCCACTGCCTCAGCTAGCACCAACAGCACTGATGCTGGATGTGTTTATTGTGCCAAAATGGCTTCTTTTGTCATCTTCAATGCAAGATGGTGCACACTCTGAAATCCGTAAAAGTGCACTCTCTTAATGCTTTATTTTAATAAATATATTTAGGGTGATCACCAACCTCTAGTTCAGTGTGGACACTTTCTCCAGTCCTTGTCTTCTCTCTCTGTACGTCACACCTCTCTTTCAATAAACCTCAGTGCCCCACAGCACTTACCTCTCATGACCTCAACTTGCCACCTCTCTCCGATCCTACCTCTAGATCTCTAGCTCTCAGTCAGCTCTCTGACCCTCTCTTCTCCTCAAGTGCCTCTCTCGCTCTCTCTCTCTACTTTCTCTTCTTTCTGCATCTTGCTGCTCTGTTTGCATCTCATCCCCCTTCATTTCTCTTCCATTTACTTCCCCTCCCTCTCAATTTCATCTCTTTATCTTACCCTTTCTATCATATTTGCCATCTATACCTTACCTTTCTCTACCTCTCGCATGCCTCTTTCTACCTCACCATTCTCTTTCATTTCTCTATCTGCCTCACAACTCACTGCCTCATCTCTCTCTTCCCCACCTCTCATACACTATCTAAACTCTCAATTTACATGACCTATTGGCCTTCTATGTCTCTCTTTTTATTGATGTCCTCTTTCCCTCGCCTTTCCCATTATTTTATTTCTTTCTCTCTACAATGCTCTCCCTACCTCTTCCACTCCATCTATCACTCCCTTTGCTTTCATCTCTCTTTCTATCTCCTTCACTGTTTCCGTTCACTCTCTCTGCTTCCAATGTCTCACTCGTTTAATACATCTGTCTTACCTCTGTCTCTCTCTCTCTCCCCGTTTCACCATTCTCTACTTCTCCCTCGCACTTACTCTGTATTAGCCTCATCTCTCTACCTCATCTGCACCTCTTTTTCTCTACTTCTCATATCTTTCTATTTTTCATCCCACCGGCTCTACCTGCCTCACTACTTTGTTTACCTGACCTGTTATTCTGTGCTTCACCTTTCTATTTGTGCTATCTCATTATAACTCACCTCTCTTCCTATCTTATTTCTCTCTAGACCTTGCCCCTCGGGTTGGCACCTTTCTTACCAGCCTACATTTAAAACTGCATGCCAGGCCTCTAAAAACGAGCATTGGCATAGTCAATAGGTCTCGCCTTTGGGACCTTATACGTTTTTAGACATGCAACAGTTGATGTTATTGCACCAAGGATATTGTGCTGCATAACTAAATACTTATAAGGTCCCAAAAGCGAGACCTATTGGCTATGCCAATGCTTGTTCAACTTCTATGTGTGCTGCATTAGCACACATAGAAGGTGAAAAACAACATTCTTTCAATGATTGTTTATGTGCAGGAAGGGAACCCTTCCTGAACAAAAACAATCATTAGAGGTGATTTCCTCTTTCAATGTGTGCTGCAGAATGCATCACGCATAGAAACAGGAAACAAAAACGAGGAGAAATGAATACATTTCTCCTCGTTGCGCCTCACTACGCCTCCCCTGGGGAGGCGTAGCATTCACACGCATTTCCAGATTTATGATTCCTCGTAAATCTGGAAATGTGTCTGGTTCCATGGGTGTTGCGTGGGAACACCCACAGCAACACCCATGGAACGCCCCTTTCACGCAAAGTGCTGCGTGTTAAGGGGCCATATTTACAAGGACAGGAAAAGCCACGCAGGGTGGCTTTTCCTGTCCTTGTAAATATCGGGCAGTGTATTGCGCTGCCAGTGCGTCACAAAAAGTGACGTACTGGCAGTGCAAGGGGCTTGTAAATCTGCCCCTAAATGTTTCTGATTTGAACTCCACCTTAGAGTTAAACTGCACAACAATGAGCAACTCAGTGGAATCCAACTCACGATCATCGATAATTGGTTTCGGTCCTCACTCAATTCGTTAATCCCTACTATTCACAGAAAGCATCACAGAACCCTTCCCCTGGTCCGTGGATTAATGATGCCTTGCAGAAAATAAAAAGTCAATGTAAACTCTTGGAAAGAGTCTGGCGTAAGTCCTACTGTGAAGGGGACAAACAGAAGTATAATGTGCATTAAAGGATTATCATAAAAATGTCCGCTCAACTAGAGACTCTTTCTTTTCTGAAAAAATAACTCTGACCCAAAAGTGCCCTAAACCCCTTTTTCAAGTAGTGAAAACATTGCTCCAGTCACCCCCCTCTCACAACCTCAGTAAGATGAATTAGCACGTTTTTTCTCAAAAAAAGTTGCGGATATTCAGGCCTCTTTTTCCTCCACACTCAACCATAACTGCTGTCAGTTACAACCTGCCGTACCTTGTTCACTGAGCTCCTTTCAGCCTTTGGACAGCCTGACTTTTTCATTGCTTCTTACCGCCACCAAATTAGGCTCACCTTTGACACCTTCAGTGTTTTGTGAGCTTGCCCCACAATGGCTGGACCTGCTTACTCAGCTTCTGAAGGCATCACTCTCAGAAGGCATTGTCCCAAAATCTTGAAACCACGCAATGGTCATGCCCCTGCTGAAAAGGCTGAATCTTGACCCTTTCATCTGGTCCGACTATAGGCCAATCTCTCTTTTGCTTAACTTGCACCAAAGTACTTGAAAAACATGTGAATACCTAGCTCACATTGTATACGGACCTAAATGGCCTGCTCCACCCCTCGCATTCGGGCTTCAGAGCAGGCCATAGCATGGAGTCAGTTCTTCTCGACATCTCTAGATATCTGTGGTACTGCTGCGTTGATCCTCTTAGATCTTGACACGGTTAACTATAACCCTCTACTCAAAAGACCAGAGGAGATGGGTGTGCAGGGTAAGGCCTTGTACCGGCTAGGTTCATTCCTGCAGGACCATGTCTTCCAGGTACAGACTCTTCAGCATTGCTCAAAGACTTACCATTTATCATCTGGGGTAGCTCAGGGCTCCACCCTCAGTCTGACCCTTTTCAATTTATTTATGTCATTTATAAAGCGCATGAATCACCCCGGATGGGGTATCTCCGCGCTAAGGGCGACTAGAAAGGCACGAGAAACTAAAAGAGTGATGTTTTAAGTTTTTTCCTGAAAGTCAGGTAGTTAGTGCATTGGCGGATATCCAGAGATAGCTGGTTCCATAATTGTGGGGCTATGTAGGAGAATGCTTTGCCTCCTAGCCTGGTTTGTTTTATGCGCGGGACAGTAAGAAAGCCCTTATCTGTTGATCGAAGGGTGCGCGAAGGTGTATATCTAACCAGTTTGTCTGCTAGATATTTAGGTCCCATTTTGTTAAGGCCTTTGAATACCAAACAACCAATTTTGAATTCTATTCTTTTACGTATGGGCAGCCAGTGTAATTTACGTAACAGGGGACCTGAAGGAGTTCGGGGGAGCACTGGTTACCAAACGGGCCGCCGTGTTCTGGACCACTTGTAAACTGCTCAAGGCGGTTGTCTTAGCGGAGATCAGCAAGGCATTGCTGTAGTCCAGTCGGCTAAGGACCATAGCATGTATCAAGGTTTTTCGTGTTGAAGAAGGGAGAAGATGGAAAACCCTACGGAGCAGGCTGAGAGCGTGGAAGCATGTCCGTTTAATTGTAGCTAGATGGTCATCCAGATTAAGTTTGCTATCAATTAGCACGCCCAGATTCTTAACCACTACTTTAGGGGATGGTGCTGGTCCCAGCTCTTCTGGCCACCAGCACGGTGACCAGCTGGTCACTGCGTCTTTAAATAGCATTATTTCTGTTTTATCTGCATTTAACTGCAGAAAGTTATTACTCATCCATTTTGTAATAGTTTTCATGCCATTTGTAAAAATGCTCTTGATGTTAGGTGTGTTTTTATCGAAAGAGAGAAGGAGCTGCGTGTCGTCTGCGTAAGAGATGGGAGTAAACCCAATATTTCTTAAGAGTGCTGCGAGTGGGGCGACATATATTAAATAATGAAGGGCTGAGACAAGAGCCTTGAGGCACACCCTTTGTTACCATAGTTGTCTGAGATTTGAAGGGACCAAGATTAACTGTTTGTGTTCTTCCCTTTAAAAAGTCCGTTAACCAGTCTAGTGCATTGTCCTGAATTCCTTTAGCCCGTAATCTCTCCAACAAAATCTGATGTGAGATGGTGTTGAATGCTGCGGAGAGGTCGAGCAGTATAAGAATAACTGCTCGACCGGCATCCGCATGCATTCGAATGTCATCCATGACATTGACCAGGGCTGATTCGGTACTGTACTTGGGGCGGAATCCCGACTGCGAATGGTCAAGACAGTCTGATGATTCTATAAAGGTGGAAAGATGAGTGTTGATATGTTTTTCCAGTATTTTACTATACAGAGGGAGAAGTGAAATGGGACGATAGTTGGAAATTACATCAGGGGGCAGTTTGGTGTTTTTCCTAATAGGCATTATCTGGGCAGCTTTCCACTCAGAGGGAAGCTTACCTTCTTTAATTGAACTATTTAAAATGGAACACAGGGGTGCAGCCAACTCTGCTGCTAGACCTCTGGAGATTTTAGATGGAATTAAGTCTTTAGGGGATCCAGATTTGATAGATTGTAATAAGTTTTCTGTACTTTTAATAGTGAGCAGAGGAAATTCTTTCAGAGTGAGAGAATTATTTGAATCTGGGGGTAGTTCTGCAGTTGGTTCATCCCTAGTACTAGTGACAGTAGAAGTAATTTTATTGTAGATGTTATCAATCTTTTGTGTGAGAAAGTCCGCAATATTATCACAGAGTAACTGGGTTGGTGCATCTTCCAGAAAACAAGCTTTGGGATTAATAAAGGTGTTAAGTACTTGGAAAAGAGCTTTAGGGGTGTTTTCTGCTTGTGCTAGCTGGTCTGCTATATGTTTTTTCCGAGCAGCTTTGATGTTTTTATGGTAGGAGTCTATGGCAATTTTATATTTTACTTTGTCAGAAGGTGTCTGGGATCTGCGCCATTGATGCTCTATCTTTTTGCACCGACTTTTTCGGACCGGAGGTCTGTTGAGTACCATGGAGTCTGAGGACGCTTGGGGGCCACTGATGAGCTTTTCAGGGGGGTTAATTCGTCTAAAGTGATTAGTAATGCGTCCTGAAAATCCGTTAATCGTTTCTCTACCGTGTCTGATGATGAAAAGTGTGGAGGGATAAAGGTTTCCCTAAAAAGTGTAGGTGTCAATTTGTGCCATTGTCTATGGGCTCGCGTAATAGATTTTTCCACGCATTTGTACGCGGCGGGGCCCTCTAGGTCAAATGCAATGGTGGAATGATCCGACCAGGTCAGAGGGGTGGTAGATTTATACAGTATGTGAGGGGAGTTGGAAAAAACCAGGTCTAGGGTATGACCCGCAATATGCGTCGGCGCCTCGTTGATTTTTGTGAGTCCTAGTGACGCGAGCTCGGTCAGGAGAGCAGAGGCCTTAGGTTCTTCTGGGTTCTCACTATGAACATTAAAGTCACCAAGTAAAATAAATTTGTTGGAGGATATTACATGTGGGGCAATCAGGTCTAATAGGAGGGTGATAGAATCGAGTAGTGGTCCCGGGGGGCGGTATACAAGGGCTCCCTTCCAGCTCAACTGTGCATGAAAATCTAATCTGAATGCCAAAATTTCAATTTTATCATTGCTAAGATGATCTAATAAAGTAGCTTTGATCGGGTCTTTGTAAATAATGGCTACCCCTCCTCCTACCCTGCGTGGTCTATCTAATTTCAAAATACGATATCCGTCTGGGATTGCCATGGCAATTGCTGGGGATGAAGATGGTTTCATCCATGTTTCCGTTAGAAATCCCATGTCTGGAGAAGAAGAAGAAAGCAAGTCCCAAATGTTAATGGCGTGTTTAGGGAGTGAATGGACATTTGCCAAGAAACAGTCCCAGCTTACCTTATTTTCACCTGATTTACGGGGATTTTTGAAGACAGTCGATGGTGTGGGTGAGATACTCTGGAATCTGCAGTTTGTGCATGCAAGGGGACCTTCCACTGATCTAGGGAATTTGTGGGTACAGGAGTTCGCTTTAATGTACATCACGGGAGCTCGTATGTGGTTCCTAATGAACGTTAGTTCTTGACTGGTGTAATTGATGCGCTGATTAGGACTAATTGCTGGATTTAGAGAGGCACCAGTAGAGTTTCTAGCTCCTGGTGACGACCAAGCGCGGACGGGCGCAGACGCGCGTCTGCTGCGCGTCGGCCAGGGCATGTGAATTTGTAGTTCCAGGCAGCTGAACAGCTGACCTGGTAACTGCACGTCACTTCCGGGTAGTGCGACACTCCCTCCACTCAAACGGAACAATCCGTGGTGGACCGGGGAGGCACCCCTCTGAGCAACCCTGTAAAACAGTGAGTACACAGTGTGCGTAACTTTAAAAACAAGTGTTCTTATTTCTTTTAAAAAAGTTAGACTAATTGAATTTATCTTAAAACAGGCGTTATCTTAAAAAACGAGTGCACACAGAAACAGTGAGGCCAGCGTGCGCGAGTAGTAGGAAGGCAGATTATGGAGCCCTTTACCAGGCGCTCCTGCTGTAGCTGACTCGTCTAGCAGAGTCGAAGAAATCCTATGTGCTACCTCTAGCGCGTCACTTGCAGATATTGTGGAAAGCTGTGGTTTTACACTCTTTTCATATGCTGACGACACTCAGATAGTGGTCTCCCTTTCATCTCAGGAGAATCAGAGTGTTGAGGCTTTGAACGTCTGCCTTACACAAGTTTCATATTGGATGAACTCCCTTAAGTTGAATGGGGGTAAAACTGAGGTTCTGTTGCTGGGCAACCTCTCCCACCTTTGTGGACCTCATCTCTGGCCTGAGGCTATGGGTAATGCTCCCACTCCAGTACCTGTGGTTAAGAATCTTGGTGTTTGGCTTGACGACAGGTTGTCCATGAGTCATCGCTTCCATCTGTTTTGATATTTTAAGATGGCTCTGGAAAATTCTTGGATGTCTTCCTGTCTCAGTCCATAGAACTTTAATCCAGGCCTTGATTATCTCCAGGATGAATTATGTTAATATTCTCTATCTAGGCACCCCAAAAGTCCTGCTTAAGCAGCTCCAGACAGTGCAAAATGCAGCCACACGATTACTACACCCCCGCAAATTTACGTCCACAGCCATCCTTCTCCACGTACTTCACTGGCTTCCAATTGAATGACAAGTGCAAATTAAAGCACTATGCTCCATGCATAAATGTTTATCTAATTCTGTCCCCATCTATCTCAGATCCGTGGTGTCACTGTATAAATATAATTGCTCTCTGTGCTCAAGCAAGCTAGATAATGCTGTAATTTCCAGAGCAAGGAAATCCAGGCAAGGAGGTTGAACTTTTTTCTATTTAGGACCTAAACTGTGGAACTCCTTACCCCATTTTACTAGAGCATTTCGCTTACATTCAGTTTTCCACAAACTGCTAAAAACGTGGCTGTTTTAATGTTCAGTGATAGAGAAGGCATGGCCTGAGGTATCTGGAGGAGCATAGCGATGGGAAACCCTTTTTGGGTAGCTAGGCGCTTCTCAAATCTGTATAATAAATGTAATAATAATAGGTTTGGGGAAGGGGGCCACGGTGACTCACTACACTTTAAAAAATAAAAGGTCCTGGGGCTCCCAGGCCCTGTGGTCAGCCCTGCACCCCACATGGCCGACGGCTGTGTGCGGTGTGGAGTTGGCTGCCTTTGGGGATTTGGCCACAGGACCTGGCTGCAGGCCAGGCATTGTGGCCAACCCTCCACTGTGCACGACCTTAGGCCGTGCGCAGTGGGGTGTTGGCTGCATGCAGGAGGTTGGCTGCAAGTAGGTAACTATAACTCGCACCCTCAGCATGCACCGCTAATTACCCTAGATATTACATCACTCTTGACATCATTGATAATGTCACTGTGAATGGGGAGCACAAGTTATAGTTACCTTAACAAAAATCATGTAAAAATAAGATAAAGTCTCTTCAAAATTCAAAATGTGTATTTCTGTAACATGGGAAAGCCTTGCACCTTACATCAGATTATTTCATTGCATTTAGAGGCATTTTTGAAAAGTGATAGTTTTAAACATGAATTCAAAAACATTCCTGCCCTTCCTCCCTCACTCTGGCTACAATGCTAGACATACTAGAATACTTGTACTTGCTTCCAATTGCTCCAGTAGGGAGGAGGAGTGGGGAGAAAGCTGCCTCTCTGCTGCTGTCTGGCACTCATTCATGTGGCTCTGAGACAGTGATTTATGCCGTCCTCTTGCAAGAGCAAAACCAAAGGGGATGATGGACGGAGTGTTGAACACTGCAAGCACTCACCCCCAGTCAACTGATCTGGGTTTAATCCATCATCATTCTTTAGCTCACTCCGCCACCCCAGTTCAGACATGGCCATATGCAAATCAGTCTGACCCTGTGCCTCATGGGAACAGTCCAGCCCGAACTGCCAAGCCATGTCTTCCCTGGACCGGAAACAAGCATCCTGGGACCGGTTTCTGGCTTACAGCCGTCATCAGCCAGGCTATCTTGAATCCAGTGGCAAAGTGAGCAAGGGACCCACGTCTGGGCATACCCTGCCAACTTAGGGCGAACATAGCAAAACCAAAGGGGATGATGGACGGAGTGTTGAACATTGCAAGCACTCACCCCCAGTCAACTGATCTGGGTTTAATCCATCATCATTCTTTAGCTCACTCCGCCACCCCAGTTAAGACATGGCCATATGCAAATCAGTCTGACCCTGTGCCTCATGGGAACAGTCCAGCCCGAACTGCCAAGCCATGTCTTCCCTGGACCAGAAACAAGCATCCTGGGACCGGTTTCTGGCATACAGCCGTCATCAGCCAGGCTATCTTGAATCCAGTGGCAAAGTGAGCAAGGGACCCACGTCTGGGCATACCCACGTCTGGGTGCCTAGTACTAAGAACATAACCAGGACTGGAGGACCTACTGAGAGAATGGCAACAGCACCGGTGCCTAGTACTAAGAACATAACCAGGACTGGAGGACCCACTGACAGCATGGCAACAGCACCGGTGCTAGAATGCAAAGGACATAACCAGGACTGGAGGAACCACTGACAGCATGGCAACAGTACTGGTGCCTAGTACTAAGAACATAACCAGGACTGGAGGAACCACTGACAGCATGGCAACAGCACTGGTGCCTAGTACTAAGTACATAACCAGGACTGGAGGACCCACTGACAGCATGGCAACAGCACCGGTGCTAGAATGCAAAGGACATAACCAGGACTGGAGGAACCACTGACAGCATGGGAACAGCACTGGTGCCTAGTACTAAGAACATAACCAGGACTGGAGGACCTACTGACAGAATGGCAACAGCACCGGTGCCTAGTACTAAGAACATAACCAGGACTGGAGGACCTACTGAGAGAATGGCAACAGCACCGGTGCCTAGTACTAAGAACATAACCAGGACTGGAGGACCCACTGACAGCATGGCAACAGCACCGGTGCTAGAATGCAAAGGACATAACCAGGACTGGAGGAACCACTGACAGCATGGCAACAGTACTGGTGCCTAGTACTAAGAACATAACCAGGACTGGAGGAACCACTGACAGCATGGCAACAGCACTGGTGCCTAGTACTAAGTACATAACCAGGACTGGAGGACCCACTGACAGCATGGCAACAGCACCGGTGCTAGAATGCAAAGGACATAACCAGGACTGGAGGAACCACTGACAGCATGGGAACAGCACTGGTGCCTAGTACTAAGAACATAACCAGGACTGGAGGACCTACTGACAGAATGGCAACAGCACCAGTGCCTAGTACTAAGAACATAACCAGGACTGGAGGACCCACTGACAGCATGGCAACAGCACCGGTGTTAGAATGCAAAGGACATAACCAGGACTGGAGGACCCACTGACAGAATGGCAACAGTACAGGTGCCTAGTACTAAGAACATAACCAGGACTGGAGGACCCACTGACAGCATGGCAACAGCACCGGTGCTAGAATGCAAAGAACATAACCAGGACTGGAGGACCCACTGACAGCATGGCAACAGCACCGGTGCTAGAATGCAAAGGACATAACCAGAACTGGAGGAACGACTGACAGCATGGCAACAGCACCGGTGCCTAGTACTAAGAACATAACCAGGACTGGAGGACCCACTGACAGCATGGCAACAGCACCGGTGCTAGAATGCAAATGACATAACCAGGACTGGAGGAACCACTAACAGCATGGCAACAGTACTGGTGCCTAGTACTAAGAATATAACCAGGACTGGAGGACCCACTAACAGCATGGCAACAGCACTGGTGCTAGAATGCAAAGGACATAACCAGGACTGGAGGACCCACTGACAGCATGGCAACAGCACCGGTGCCTAGTACTAAGAACATAACCAGGACTGGAGGACCCACTGACAGCATGGCAACAGCACCGGTGCTAGAATGCAAAGGACATAACCAGGACTGGAGGACCCACTGACAGCATGGCAACAGCACCGGTGCCTAGTACTAAGAACATAACCAGGACTGGAGGACCCACTGACAGCATGGCAACAGCACCGGTGCTAGAATGCAAAGAACATAACCAGGACTGGAGGACCCACTGGCAGCATGGCAACAGCACAAGTGCTCGTGTACTAAGAACATAACCAGGACTAGAGGAACCACAGACGGCATGGCAACGGTACCGGTGCTTGAGTAATATGAACATAATGAGGACTGGAGGAACCACTGACAGCCTGGCAAAAGCACCAGTGTTCGAGTACTAAGAACATAACCAGGACTGGAGGACCCACTGACAGCATGGCAACAGCACCGGTGCTTGAGTAATATGAACATAATGAGGACTGGAGGAACCACTGACAGCCTGGCAACAGCACCAGTGTTCGAGTACTAAGAACATAACCAGGACTGGAGGAACCACTGACAGCATGGCAAGAGCACTGGTGCTAGAATGCAAAGGACATAACCAGGACTGGAGGACCGGCTGACAGCATGGCAACAGCACCGGTGCTAGAATACAAAGGACATAACCAGGACTGGAGGAACCACTGACAGCATGGCAACAGTACTGGTGCCTAGTACTAAGAACATACCAGGGCTGGAGGAACCACTAACAGCATGGCAACAGCACTGGTGCCTAGTACTAAGAACATAACCAGGACTGGAGGCCCCACTGACAGCATGGCAACAGCACCGGTGCTAGAATGCAAAGGACATAACCAGGACTGGAGGAACCACTGACAGCATGGCAACAGCACAGGTGCTAGAATGCAAAGGACATAACCAGGACTGGAGGAACCACTGACAGCATGGCAACAGTACTGGTGCCTAGCACCAAGAACATAACCAGGACTGGAGGACCCACTGACAGCATGGCAACAGCACCAGTGCTAGAATGCAAAGAACATAACCAGGACTGGAGGACCCACTGGCAGCATGGGAACAGCACAAGTGCTCGTGTACTAAGAACATAACCAGGACTGGAGGACCTACTGAGAGAATGGCAACAGCACCGGTGCCTAGTACTAAGAACATGACCGGGACTGGAGGACCCACTGACAGCATGGCAACAGTACTGGTGCCTAGTACTAAGAACATAACCAGGACTGGAGGACCTACTGACAGAATGGCAACAGCACCGGTGCCTAGTACTAAGAACATAACCAGGACTAGAGGACCCACTGACAGCATGGCAACAGTACTGGTGCCTAGTACTAAGAACATAACCAGGACTGGAGGACCCACTGACAGCATGGCAACAGCACCGGTGCTAGAATGCAAAGGACATAACCAGGACTGGAGGAACCACTGACAGCATGGGAACAGCACTAGTGCCTAGTACTAAGAACATAACCAGGTCTGGAGGACCTACGGACAGAATGGCAACAGCACCGGTGCCTAGTACTAAGAACATAACCAGGACTGGAGGACCCACTGACAGCATGGCAACAGCACCGGTGCTAGAATGCAAAGGACATAACCAGGACTGGAGGACCCACTGACAGAATGGCAACAGTACTGGTGCCTAGTACTAAGAACATAACCAGGACTGGAGGACCCACTGACAGCGTGGCAACAGCACCGGTGCTAGAATGCAAAGAACATAACCAGGACTGGAGGACCCACTGACAGCATGGCAACAGCACTGGTGCTAGAATGCAAAGGACATAACCAGGACTGGAGGAACCACTGACAGCATGGCAACAGCACCGGTGCCTAGTACTAAGAACATAACCAGGACTGGAGGACCCACTGACAGCATGGTAACAGCACCAGTGCTAGAATGCAAAGGACATAACCAGGACTGGAGGAACCACTAACAGCATGGCAACAGTACTGGTGCCTAGTACTAAGAACATAACCAGGACTGGAGGACCCACTGACAGCATGTCAACAGCACTAGTGCTAGAATGCAAAGGACATAACCAGGACTGGAGGACCCACTGACAGCATGGCAACAGCACCGGTGCCTAGTACTAAGAACATAACCAGGACTGGAGGACCCACTGACAGCATGGCAACAGCACCGGTGCTAGAATGCAAAGGACCTAACCAGGACTGGAGGAACCACTAACAGCATGGCAACAGTACTGGTGCCTAGTACTAAGAACATAACCAGGACTGGAGGAACCACTGACAGCATGGCAACAGCACCGGTGCTAGAATGCAAAGAACATAACCAGGACTGGAGGACCCAGTGGCAGCATGGCAACAGCACAAGTGCTCGTGTACTAAGAACATAACCAGGACTGGAGGAACCACAGACGGGATGGCAACGGTACTGGTGCTTGAGTAATATGAACATAATGAGGACTGGAGGAACCACTGACAGCCTGGCAACAGCACCAGTGTTCGAGTACTAAGAACATAACCAGGACTGGAGGACCCACTGACAGCATGGCAACAGCACCGGTGCTAGAATGCAAAGACATAACCAGGACTGGAGGACCCACTGACAGCATGGCAACAGCACCGGTGCTAGAATGCAAAGGACATAACCAGGACTGGAGGAGCCACTGACAGCATGGCAACAGCACAGGTGCTAGAATGCAAAGGACATAACCAGGACTGGAGGAACCACTGACAGCATGGTAACAGTACTGGTGCCTAGTACTAAGAAGATAACCAGGACTGGAGGACCCACTGACAGCATGGCAACAGCACCGATGCTAGAATGCAAAGAACATAACCAGGACTGGAGGACCCACTGGCAGCATGGGAACAGCACAAGTGCTCGTGTACTAAGAACATAACCAGGACTGGAGGACCCACTGACAGCATGGGAACAGCACTAGTGCCTAGTACTAAGAACATAACCAGGACTGGAGGACCCACTGACAGCATGGGAACAGCACTAGTGCCTAGTACTAAGAACATAACCAGGACTGGAGGACCCACTGACAGCATGGCAACAGCACCGGTGCTAGAATGCAAAGGACATAACCAGGACTGGAGGACCCACTGACAGAATGGCAACAGTACTGGTGCCTAGTACTAAGAACATAACCAGGACTGGAGGACCCACTGACAGCGTGGCAACAGCACCGGTGCTAGAATGCAAAGAACATAACCAGGACTGGAGGACCCACTGACAGCATGGCAACAGCACTGGTGCTAGAATGCAAAGGACATAACCAGGACTGGAGGAACCACTGACAGCATGGCAACAGCACCGGTGCCTAGTACTAAGAACATAACCAGGACTGGAGGACCCACTGACAGCATGGTAACAGCACCAGTGCTAGAATGCAAAGGACATAACCAGGACTGGAGGAACCACTAACAGCATGGCAACAGTACTGGTGCCTAGTACTAAGAACATAACCAGGACTGGAGGACCCACTGACAGCATGTCAACAGCACTAGTGCTAGAATGCAAAGGACATAACCAGGACTGGAGGACCCACTGACAGCATGGCAACAGCACCGGTGCCTAGTACTAAGAACATAACCAGGACTGGAGGACCCACTGACAGCATGGCAACAGCACCGGTGCTAGAATGCAAAGGACCTAACCAGGACTGGAGGAACCACTAACAGCATGGCAACAGTACTGGTGCCTAGTACTAAGAACATAACCAGGACTGGAGGAACCACTGACAGCATGGCAACAGCACCGGTGCTAGAATGCAAAGAACATAACCAGGACTGGAGGACCCAGTGGCAGCATGGCAACAGCACAAGTGCTCGTGTACTAAGAACATAACCAGGACTGGAGGAACCACAGACGGGATGGCAACGGTACTGGTGCTTGAGTAATATGAACATAATGAGGACTGGAGGAACCACTGACAGCCTGGCAACAGCACCAGTGTTCGAGTACTAAGAACATAACCAGGACTGGAGGACCCACTGACAGCATGGCAACAGCACCGGTGCTAGAATGCAAAGACATAACCAGGACTGGAGGACCCACTGACAGCATGGCAACAGCACCGGTGCTAGAATGCAAAGGACATAACCAGGACTGGAGGAGCCACTGACAGCATGGCAACAGCACAGGTGCTAGAATGCAAAGGACATAACCAGGACTGGAGGAACCACTGACAGCATGGTAACAGTACTGGTGCCTAGTACTAAGAAGATAACCAGGACTGGAGGACCCACTGACAGCATGGCAACAGCACCGATGCTAGAATGCAAAGAACATAACCAGGACTGGAGGACCCACTGGCAGCATGGGAACAGCACAAGTGCTCGTGTACTAAGAACATAACCAGGACTGGAGGACCCACTGACAGAATGGCAATAGCACTGGTGATAGAATGCAAAGGACATAACCAGGACTGGAGGACCCACTGACAGAATGGCAACAGTACTGGTGCCTACTACTAAGAACATAATCAGGACTGGAGGACCCACTGACAGCATGGCAACAGCACTGGTGCTAGAATGCAAAGGACATAACCAGGACTGGAGGAACCACTGACAGCATGGCAACAGTACTGGTGCCTAGTACTAAGAACATAACCAGGACTGGAGGACCCACTGACAGCATGGCAACAGCACTGGTGCCTAGTACTAAGAACATAACCAGGACTGGAGGACCCACTGACAGCATGGCAACAGCACTGGTGCCTAGTACTAAGAACATAACCAGGACTGGAGGACCCACTGACAGCATGGCAACAGCACCGGTGCTAGAATGCAAATGACATAACCAGGACTGGAGGACCCACTGGCAACATGGGAACATCACAAGTGCTCGTGTACTAAGAACATAACCAGGACTGGAGGACCCACTGACAGAATGGCAACAGCACTGGTGATAGAATGCAAAGGACATAACCAGGACTGGAGGACCCACTGACAGAATGGCAACAGTACTGGTGCCTACTACTAAGAACATAATCAGGACTGGAGGACCCACTGACAGCATGGCAACAGCACTGGTGCTACAATGCAAAGGACATAACCAGGACTGGTGGAACCACTGACAGCATGGCAACAGTACTGGTGCCTAGTACTAAGAACATAACCAGGACTGGAGAACCCACTGACAGCATGGCAACAGTACTGGTGCTAGAATGCAAAGGACATAACCAGGACTGGAGGACCCACTGACAGCATGGCAACAGCACTGGTGCCTAGTACTAAGAACATAACCAGGACTGGAGGACCCACTGACAGCATGGCAACAGCACCGGTGCTAGAATGCAAAGGACATAACCAGGACTGGAGGAACCACTGACAGCATGGCAACAGTACTGGTGCCTAGTACTAAGAACATGACCAGGACTGGAGGAACCACTGACAGCCTGGCAACAGCACCAGTGTTCGAGTACTAAGAACATAACCAGGACTGGAGGAACCACTGACAGCATGGCAACAGCACCAGTGTTCGAGTACTAAGAACATAACCAGGACTGGAGGACCCACTGTCAGCATGGCAACAGCACCGGTGCTAGAATGCAAAGGACATAACCAGGACTGGAGGAACCACTGACAGCATGGCAACAGCACTGGTGCCTAGTACTAAGAACATAACCAGGACTGGAGGACCCACTGACAGCATGGCAATAGCACCGGTGCTAGAATTCAAAGGACATAAACAGGACTGGAGGAACCCCTGACACCATGGCAACAGTACTGGTGCCTAGTACTAAGAACATACCAGGACTGGAGGAACCACTGACAGCATGGCAACAGCACTGGTGCCTAGTACTAAGAACATAACCAGGACTGGAGGACCCACTGACAGCATGGCAACAGCACTGGTGCTAGAATGTAAAGGACATAACCAGGACTGGAGGACCCACTGACAGAATGGCAACAGTACTGGTGCCTACTACTAAGAACATAACCAGGACTGGAGGACCCACTGACAGCATGGCAACAGCACTGGTGCTAGAATGCAAAGGACATAACCAGGACTGGAGGAACCACTGACAGCATGGCAACAGTACTGGTGCCTAGTACTAAGAACATAACCAGAACTGGAGGACTCACTGACAGCATGGCAACAGCACCGGTGCTAGAATGCAAAGGACATAACCAGGACTGGAGGAACCACTGACAGCATGGGAACAGCACTGGTGCCTAGTACTAAGAACATAACCAGGACTGGAGGACCTACTGACAGAATGGCAACAGCACCGGTGCCTAGTACTAAGAACATAACCAGGACTGGAGGACCCACTGACAGCATGGCAACAGTACTGGTGCCCAGTACTAAGAACATAACCAGGACTGGAGGACCCACTGACAGCATGGCAACAGTACTGGTGCCTAGTACTAAGAACATACCAGGACTGGAGGACCCACTGACAGCATGGCAACAGTACTGGTGCTAGAATGCAAAGGACATAACCAGGACTGGAGGAACCACTGACAGCATGGCAACAGTACTGGTGCCTAGTACTAAGAACATACCAGGACTGGAGGAACCACTGACAGCATGGCAACAGCACTGGTGCATAGTACTAAGAACATAACCAGGACTGGAGGACCCACTGACAGCATGGAAACAGCACCGGTGCTCGTGTACTAAGAACATAACCAGGACTGGAGGACCCACTGACAGCATGGCAACAGCACCGGTGCTAGAATGCAAAGGACATAACCAGGACTGGAGGAACCACTGACAGCATGGCAACAGTACTGGTGCCTAGTACTAAGAACATACCAGGACTGGAGGACCCACTGACAGCATGGCAACAGTACTGGTGCCTAGTACTAAGAACATAACCAGGACTGGAGGACCCACTGACAGCATGGCAACAGCACCGGTGCTAGAATGCAAAGGACATAACCAGGACTGGAGGACCCACTGACAGAATGGCAACAGTACTGGTGCCTAGTACTAAGAACATAACCAGGACTGGAGGACCCACTGACAGCATGGCAACAGCACTGGTGCTAGAATGCAAAGGACATAACCAGGACTGGAGGAACCACTGACAGCATGGCAACAGTACCGGTGCCTAGTACTAAGAACATACCAGGACTGGAGGAACCACTGACAGCATGGCAACAGCACTGGTGCCTAGTACTAAGAACATAACCAGGACTGGAGAACCCACTGACAGCATGGCAACAGTACTGGTGCTAGAATGCAAAGGACATAACCAGGACTGGAGGACCCACTGACAGCATGGCAACAGCACTGGTGCCTAGTACTAAGAACATAACCAGGACTGGAGGACCCACTGACAGCATGGCAACAGCACCGGTGCTAGAATGCAAAGGACATAACCAGGACTGGAGGAACCACTGACAGCATGGCAACAGTACTGGTGCCTAGTACTAAGAACATGACCAGGACTGGAGGAACCACTGACAGCCTGGCAACAGCACCAGTGTTCGAGTACTAAGAACATAACCAGGACTGGAGGAACCACTGACAGCATGGCAACAGCACCAGTGTTCGAGTACTAAGAACATAACCAGGACTGGAGGACCCACTGTCAGCATGGCAACAGCACCGGTGCTAGAATGCAAAGGACATAACCAGGACTGGAGGAACCACTGACAGCATGGCAACAGCACTGGTGCCTAGTACTAAGAACATAACCAGGACTGGAGGACCCACTGACAGCATGGCAATAGCACCGGTGCTAGAATTCAAAGGACATAAACAGGACTGGAGGAACCCCTGACACCATGGCAACAGTACTGGTGCCTAGTACTAAGAACATACCAGGACTGGAGGAACCACTGACAGCATGGCAACAGCACTGGTGCCTAGTACTAAGAACATAACCAGGACTGGAGGACCCACTGACAGCATGGCAACAGCACTGGTGCTAGAATGTAAAGGACATAACCAGGACTGGAGGACCCACTGACAGAATGGCAACAGTACTGGTGCCTACTACTAAGAACATAACCAGGACTGGAGGACCCACTGACAGCATGGCAACAGCACTGGTGCTAGAATGCAAAGGACATAACCAGGACTGGAGGAACCACTGACAGCATGGCAACAGTACTGGTGCCTAGTACTAAGAACATAACCAGAACTGGAGGACTCACTGACAGCATGGCAACAGCACCGGTGCTAGAATGCAAAGGACATAACCAGGACTGGAGGAACCACTGACAGCATGGGAACAGCACTGGTGCCTAGTACTAAGAACATAACCAGGACTGGAGGACCTACTGACAGAATGGCAACAGCACCGGTGCCTAGTACTAAGAACATAACCAGGACTGGAGGACCCACTGACAGCATGGCAACAGTACTGGTGCCCAGTACTAAGAACATAACCAGGACTGGAGGACCCACTGACAGCATGGCAACAGTACTGGTGCCTAGTACTAAGAACATACCAGGACTGGAGGACCCACTGACAGCATGGCAACAGTACTGGTGCTAGAATGCAAAGGACATAACCAGGACTGGAGGAACCACTGACAGCATGGCAACAGTACTGGTGCCTAGTACTAAGAACATACCAGGACTGGAGGAACCACTGACAGCATGGCAACAGCACTGGTGCATAGTACTAAGAACATAACCAGGACTGGAGGACCCACTGACAGCATGGAAACAGCACCGGTGCTCGTGTACTAAGAACATAACCAGGACTGGAGGACCCACTGACAGCATGGCAACAGCACCGGTGCTAGAATGCAAAGGACATAACCAGGACTGGAGGAACCACTGACAGCATGGCAACAGTACTGGTGCCTAGTACTAAGAACATACCAGGACTGGAGGACCCACTGACAGCATGGCAACAGTACTGGTGCCTAGTACTAAGAACATAACCAGGACTGGAGGACCCACTGACAGCATGGCAACAGCACCGGTGCTAGAATGCAAAGGACATAACCAGGACTGGAGGACCCACTGACAGAATGGCAACAGTACTGGTGCCTAGTACTAAGAACATAACCAGGACTGGAGGACCCACTGACAGCATGGCAACAGCACTGGTGCTAGAATGCAAAGGACATAACCAGGACTGGAGGAACCACTGACAGCATGGCAACAGTACCGGTGCCTAGTACTAAGAACATACCAGGACTGGAGGAACCACTGACAGCATGGCAACAGCACTGGTGCCTAGTACTAAGAACATAACCAGGACTGGAGGACCCACTGACAGCATGGAAACAGCACCGGTGCTCGTGTACTAAGAACATAACCAGGACTGGAGGACCCACTGACAGCATGGCAACAGCACCGGTGCTAGAATGCAAAGGACATAACCAGGACTGGAGGAACCACTGACAGCATGGCAACAGTACTGGTGCCTAGTACTAAGAACATACCAGGACTGGAGGAACCACTGACAGCATGGCAGCAGCACTGGTGCCTAGTACTAAGAACATAACCAGGACTGAAGGACCCACTGACAGCATGGCACCAGCACCGGTGCTAGAATGCAAAGGACATAACCAGGACTGGAGGACCCACTGACAGAATGGCAACAGCACCGGTGCCTAGTACTAAGAACATAACCAGGACTGGAGGACCCACTCACAGCATGGCAACAGCACCGGTGCTAGAATGCAAAGAACATAACCAGGACTGGAGGACCCACTGGCAGCATGGGAACAGCACAAGTGCTCACATACTAAGAACATAACCAGGACTGGAGGAACCACAGACAGCATGGCAACGGTACCGGTGCTTGAGTAATATGAACATAATAAGGACTGGAGGAACCACTGACAGCCTGGCAACAGCACCAGTGTTCGAGTACTAAGAACATAACCAGGACTGGAGGACCCATTGACAGCATGGCAACAGCACCGGTGCTAGAATGCAAAGGACATAACTAGGACTGGAGGACCAACTGACAGAATGGCAACAGCACCGGTGCCTAGTACTAAGAACATAACCAGGACTGGAGGACCCACTGGCAGCATGGGAACAGCACAAGTGCTCACATACTAAGAACATAACCAGGACTGGAGGAACCACAGACAGCATGGCAACGGTACCGGTGCTTGAGTAATATGAACATAATGAGGACTGGAGGAACCACTCACAGCCTGGCAACAGTACCAGTGTTCGAGTACTAAGAACATAACCAGGACTGGAGGAACCACAGACGGCATGGCAACGGTACCGGTGCTTGAGTAATATGAACATAATGAGGACTGGAGGAACCACTGACAGCCTGGCAACAGCAACAGTGTTCGAGTACTAAGAACATAACCAGGACTGGAGGACCCACTGACAGCATGGCAACAGCACTGGTGCTAGAATGCAAAGGACATAACCAGGACTGGAGGAACCACTGACAGCATGGCAACAGTACTGGTGCCTAGTACTAAGAACATAACCAGGACTGGAGGACCCACTGACAGCATGGCAACAGCACCGGTGCTAGAATGCAAAGAACATAACCAGGACTGGAGGACCCACTGGCAGCATGGCAACGGTACCGGTGCTTGAGTAATATGAACATAATGAGGACTGGAGGAACCACTGACAGCCTGGCAACAGCACCAGTGTTCGAGTACTAAGAGCATAACCAGGACTGGAGAAACCACTGAAAGAATGGCAACAGCACTGGTGCTAGAATGCAAAGAACGTAACCAGGACTGGATGACCCACTGGCAGCATGGCAACAGCACTGGTGCTCGAGTACCAAGAGCATAACAAGGACTGGAGGAACCACTGACACCATGGCAACAGCACCGGTGCTAGAATGCAAAGAACATAACCAGGACTGAAGGAACCACTGACAGCATGGCAACAGCACTGGTGCTAGAATGCAAAGAACATAACCAGGACTGCAGGAACCACTGGCAGCATGGCAACAGCACTGGTGCTCGAGCACTAAGAACATAACAAGGACTGGAGGAACCACTGACAGCATGGCAACAGCACTGGTGCTAGAATGCAAAGAACATAACTGGGATCGGGGAAAAAACTGACAGCATGGCAACAGCACCGGTGCTAGAGAAATAAGATCATAACC
Source organism: Calotriton arnoldi (assembly GCA_963921515.1). NCBI lineage: Eukaryota > Metazoa > Chordata > Amphibia > Caudata > Salamandridae > Calotriton > Calotriton arnoldi. The sequence continues at coordinate 1,894,768 of CAWUFW010002079.1, forward strand.
AGGACTGGAGGAACCAGTGACAGCATGGCAACAGCGCTGCTGCTCGAGTACTAAGAACATTGCCAGGTCTAGAGGAACCACTGACAGCATGGCAACAGCACTGGTGCTAGAATGCAAAGAACATAACTGGGTTCGGGGAAAAACTGACAGCATGGCAACAGCACCGGTGCTCAAGTACTAAGAACATTGCCAGTACTGGAGGAACCACTGACAGCATGGCAACAGCGCTGCTGCTCGAGTACTAAGAACATTGCCAGGGCTAGAGGAACCACTGACAGCATGGCAACAGCGCCGCTGCTCGAGTACCAAAAACATAACCAGGACTGGAGGAACCACTGACACCATGGCAACAGCACCGGTGCTAGAATGCAAAGGACATAACCAGGACTGGAGGAACCACTGACAGCATGGCAACAGCACTGGTGCCTAGTGCTAAGAACATAACCAGGACTGGAGGACCCACTGACAGCATGGCAACAGCACCGGTGCTAGAATGCAAAGGACATAACCAGGACTGGAGGAACCACTGACAGCATGGCAACAGTACCGGTGCTAGAATGCAAAGAACATAACCAGGACTGGAGGGCCCACTGGCAGCATGGCAACAGCACCGGTGCTAGAATGCAAAGAACGTATCCAGGACTGGAGGAACCACTGACAGCATGGCAACTGTACCAGTGCTTGAGTAATATGAACATAATGAGGACTGGAGGAACCACTGACAGCTTGGCAACAGCACCAGTGTTCGAGTACTAAGAACATAACCAGGACTGGAGGAACCACTGATAGTGTGGCAACAGCACCGGTGCTAGAATGCAAGGAACATAACCAGGACTGCAGGAACCACTGGCAGCATGGCAACAGCACTGGTGCTCGAGCACTAAGAACATAACAAAGACTGGAGGAACCACTGACAGCATGGCAACAGCACTGGTGCTCGAGTACTAAGAACATAACAAGGACTGGAGAAACCACTGACAGCATGACAACAGCACTGGTGTTAGAATGCGAAGAACATAACCAGGACTGGAGGACCCACTGGCAGCATGGCAGCAGCACTGGTGCTTGAGTACTAAGAACATAACCAGGACTGGAGGAACCACTGTCAGAATGGCAACAGCACCGGTGCTAGAATGCAAAGGACGTAACCAGGACTGGAGGACCCACTGGCAGCATGGCAGCAGCACTGGTGCTCAAGTACTAAGAACATAACCAGGACTGGAGGAACCACTGACAGCATGGCAACAGCACTGGTGCTCGGGTACTAAGAACATAACAAGGACTGGAGAAACCACTGACAGCATGGCAACAGCACCGGTGCTAGAATGCAAAGAACATAACAAGGACTGGAGGAACCACTGACAGCATGGCAACAGCACTGGTGCTCGGGTACTAAGAACATAACAAGGACTGGAGAAACCACGGCAACAGCACTGGTGATAGAATGCAAAGGACATAACCAGGACTGGAGGACCCACTGACAGAATGGCAACAGTACTGGTGCCTACTACTAAGAACATAATCAGGACTGGAGGACCCATTGACAGCATGGCAACAGCACCGGTGCTAGAATGCAAAGGACATAACTAGGACTGGAGGACCAACTGACAGAATGGCAACAGCACCGGTGCCTAGTACTAAGAACATAACCAGGACTGGAGGACCCACTGGCAGCATGGGAACAGCACAAGTGCTCACATACTAAGAACATAACCAGGACTGGAGGAACCACAGACAGCATGGCAACGGTACCGGTGCTTGAGTAATATGAACATAATGAGGACTGGAGGAACCACTCACAGCCTGGCAACAGCACCAGTGTTCGAGTACTAAGAACATAACCAGGACTGGAGGAACCACAGACGGCATGGCAACGGTACCGGTGCTTGAGTAATATGAACATAATGAGGACTGGAGGAACCACTGACAGCCTGGCAACAGCAACAGTGTTCGAGTACTAAGAACATAACCAGGACTGGAGGACCCACTGACAGCATGGCAACAGCACTGGTGCTAGAATGCAAAGGACATAACCAGGACTGGAGGAACCACTGACAGCATGGCAACAGTACTGGTGCCTAGTACTAAGAACATAACCAGGACTGGAGGACCCACTGACAGCATGGCAACAGCACCGGTGCTAGAATGCAAAGAACATAACCAGGACTGGAGGACCCACTGGCAGCATGGCAACGGTACCGGTGCTTGAGTAATATGAACATAATGAGGACTGGAGGAACCACTGACAGCCTGGCAACAGCACCAGTGTTCGAGTACTAAGAGCATAACCAGGACTGGAGAAACCACTGAAAGAATGGCAACAGCACTGGTGCTAGAATGCAAAGAACGTAACCAGGACTGGATGACCCACTGGCAGCATGGCAACAGCACTGGTGCTCGAGTACCAAGAGCATAACAAGGACTGGAGGAACCACTGACACCATGGCAACAGCACCGGTGCTAGAATGCAAAGAACATAACCAGGACTGAAGGAACCACTGACAGCATGGCAACAGCACTGGTGCTAGAATGCAAAGAACATAACCAGGACTGCAGGAACCACTGGCAGCATGGCAACAGCACTGGTGCTCGAGCACTAAGAACATAACAAGGTCTGGAGGAACCACTGACAGCATGGCAACAGCACTGGTGCTAGAATGCAAAGAACATAACTGGGATCGGGGAAAAAACTGACAGCATGGCAACAGCACCGGTGCTAGAGAAATAAGATCATAACCAGGACTGGAGGAACCAGTGACAGCATGGCAACAGCGCTGCTGCTCGAGTACTAAGAACATTGCCAGGTCTAGAGGAACCACTGACAGCATGGCAACAGCACTGGTGCTAGAATGCAAAGAACATAACTGGGTTCGGGGAAAAAACTGACAGCATGGCAACAGCACCGGTGCTCAAGTACTAAGAACATTGCCAGTACTGGAGGAACCACTGACAGCATGGCAACAGCGCTGCTGCTCGAGTACTAAGAACATTGCCAGGGCTAGAGGAACCACTGACAGCATGGCAACAGCGCCGCTGCTCGAGTACCAAAAACATAACCAGGACTGGAGGAACCACTGACACCATGGCAACAGCACCGGTGCTAGAATGCAAAGGACATAACCAGGACTGGAGGAACCACTGACAGCATGGCAACAGCACTGGTGCCTAGTGCTAAGAACATAACCAGGACTGGAGGACCCACTGACAGCATGGCAACAGCACCGGTGCTAGAATGCAAAGGACATAACCAGGACTGGAGGAACCACTGACAGCATGGCAACAGTACCGGTGCTAGAATGCAAAGAACATAACCAGGACTGGAGGGCCCACTGGCAGCATGGCAACAGCACCGGTGCTAGAATGCAAAGAACGTATCCAGGACTGGAGGAACCACTGACAGCATGGCAACTGTACCAGTGCTTGAGTAATATGAACATAATGAGGACTGGAGGAACCACTGACAGCTTGGCAACAGCACCAGTGTTCGAGTACTAAGAACATAACCAGGACTGGAGGAACCACTGATAGTGTGGCAACAGCACCGGTGCTAGAATGCAAGGAACATAACCAGGACTGCAGGAACCACTGGCAGCATGGCAACAGCACTGGTGCTCGAGCACTAAGAACATAACAAAGACTGGAGGAACCACTGACAGCATGGCAACAGCACTGGTGCTCGAGTACTAAGAACATAACAAGGACTGGAGAAACCACTGACAGCATGACAACAGCACTGGTGTTAGAATGCGAAGAACATAACCAGGACTGGAGGACCCACTGGCAGCATGGCAGCAGCACTGGTGCTTGAGTACTAAGAACATAACCAGGACTGGAGGAACCACTGTCAGAATGGCAACAGCACCGGTGCTAGAATGCAAAGGACGTAACCAGGACTGGAGGACCCACTGGCAGCATGGCAGCAGCACTGGTGCTCAAGTACTAAGAACATAACCAGGACTGGAGGAACCACTGACAGCATGGCAACAGCACTGGTGCTCGGGTACTAAGAACATAACAAGGACTGGAGAAACCACTGACAGCATGGCAACAGCACCGGTGCTAGAATGCAAAGAACATAACAAGGACTGGAGGAACCACTGACAGCATGGCAACAGCACTGGTGCTCGGGTACTAAGAACATAACAAGGACTGGAGAAACCACGGCAACAACACTGGTGCTAGAATGCAAAGAACGTACCCAGGACTGGATGACCCACTGGCAGCATGGCAACAGCACTTGTGCTCGAGTACCAAGAGCATAACAAGGACTGGAGGAACCACTGACACCATGGCAACAGCACCGGTGCTAGAATGCAAAGAACATAACCAGGACTGAAGGAACCACTGTCAGAATGGCAACAGCACCGGTGCTAGAATGCAAAGGACGTAACCAGGACTGGAGGACCCACTGGCAGCATGGCAGCAGCACTGGTGCTCAAGTACTAAGAACATAACCAGGACTGGAGGAACCACTGACAGCATGGCAACAGCACTGGTGCTCGGGTACTAAGAACATAACAAGGACTGGAGAAACCACTGACAGCATGGCAACAGCACCGGTGCTAGAATGCAAAGAACATAACAAGGACTGGAGGAACCACTGACAGCATGGCAACAGCACTGGTGCTCGGGTACTAAGAACATAACAAGGACTGGAGAAACCACGGCAACAACACTGGTGCTAGAATGCAAAGAACGTACCCAGGACTGGATGACCCACTGGCAGCATGGCAACAGCACTTGTGCTCGAGTACCAAGAGCATAACAAGGACTGGAGGAACCACTGACACCATGGCAACAGCACCGGTGCTAGAATGCAAAGAACATAACCAGGACTGAAGGAACCACTGACAGCATGGCAACAGCACCGGTTCTAGAATGCAAAGACCACAACCAGGACTGGAGGACCCACTGACAGCATGGCAAGAGCACCGGTGCTAGAATGCAAAGAACATAACCAGGATTGGAGGTGCCACTGACAGCATGGTAACAACACCAGTGCTAGAATGCAAAGAACATAACCAGAACTGGAGTAACCACTGACAGCATGGTAAAGGCACTGGTGCTGGCATACTAAGAACATATCTGGGACTGGGGGAACTACTGACAGCATGACAACAGAACCGCTGCTCGCGTACTAAAAACATAACCAAGACTGGAGGTACCAATGACAACAGCACAGGTGCTAGAATGCAAAGAACATAACCAGGACTGGAGAACCCACTGGCAGCATGGCAACAGCTCCTGTGCTAGAATGCAAAGAACATAACCAGGACTGGAGGACCCACTGGCAGCATGGCAACAGCACCAGTGCTAGAATGCAAAGAACATAACCAGGACTGAAGGAACCACTGACAGCATGTCAACAGCACCGGCGCTAGAATGCAAAGAACATAACCAGGATTGGATGACCCACTGACAGCATGGCAACAGCACCGGTGCTAGAATGCAAAGAACATAACCAGGACTGGATTAACCACTGACAGCATGGCAGCGGCACTGGTGCTCGCATACTAAGAACATATCCAGGGCTGGGGGAACTACTGACAGCATGACAACAAAACTGGTGCTTGCGTACTAAGAACATAACCAGGACTGGAGGAACCACTGATAGCATGGCAACAGCACCGGGGCTAGAATGCAAAGAACATATCCAGGACTGCAGGAACCACTGACAGCGTGGCAACAGCACCAGTGCTCGAGTACTAAGAACATAACCAGGACTGGAGTAACCACTGACAGCATGGTAACATCACCAGTGCTCGAGTACATAACCAGGACTGGAGGAACCACTGATAGCATGGCAACAGCACCGGTGCTAGAATGCAAAGAACATAACCAGGACTGGAGGAACCACTGACAGAATGGCACTTGCGATCTCACCAGTTGTTGATAAGAGGGCGGGAGAAATTTCATTTCACAAAATATACAGCATATTCACAAAATTACCTGCTTTAAGCTAAATACATTTCATTGGTATCTTGAGTCACAATAACTGCCAACAGGTGATTGGTATAAGAAAATAGCTCACTCAAGGAAGTACTACTTGGCAACACATTTTCTACTTAAAATAGTCTCCTGAAAACTAAAATCATATGAACTTTTGCATCATGCAAAATCAAAAAAATGTACACAATTCGAGTAATTTTGGAAATTAAGCAGTCATAAAGAAAAAGTGGTTCATGCCAAGAACTTCTTTACACAAGGAAGGCTTCAACAATTGTTTTTTTTAGTTCTTTATAGTGTGAACCGGTTCCAAATGAATTCGAGTTATTTACAACAAACTATGCTACACTTTTCTTTCTTTCTTTTTGTATTTCTTTTTAGGCACTGGGACATTAAATGATGCTCAGAATCACATGATGTTGAGCCAAGGCAGTGATTTTAGAACCTGATTTAGCATGTTCTAAATCCAACAGTTCAAGCCAATAGTCCACATCTCCTCCCCAGTTGATACAACTGAGGTTTTATTACTATGGAAGCTGCTGTCTGTCGGGTCCAGAGTTCTGGAGTGCACCAGTCTGCTGCAGTCACGTGACACTGATGGCTGGGACCCCCCCCCCCTCCATTCTTCCTCTGTATTCCCTCAAGTGAGCTCTGATTCTAGCTGCTCCTCCTCAGCCCCATCGTTAAAGTCATCCTGGTCGCAGATCAGCAGCACTCCAAGGAGTTGCCTCTGGTTTACAGCGGACATCCATGGCCCAATACTTGTTGTTTGGTTTTTTTGTTCACTTGTCCTATGAACTTCACTGTATATTTGATTCTGAGACACTTTTAGAAAAGTACACTGTTGAGTTTCATATTATTGTTATTTGTAAAAGGTGCTCAGGTGGCACAGTATATAATACGCCAAATCTGATTTGAACAGTTAAGGGTTTAGTTCAGATCATTAAAGACTTGGTCATAAGACAGATGAAATCCACATTACAGCTAAGGTCATTAGTGAAAGTACTCTGAAGACCTAGGAGCATATTTACAAAGGCTTATCACCACCAGAACATCACTTTTTATGGCGTTCTGGTGACGATAAGCCCTTCGTCTTATTTACAAGTCGGCATTAAGCCACTTACCATGGCTTATCGCCTCCTTGAAAATAAGGCCCTTTTTCACGCGGCACTTAGCGTGAAAGGGGTGGGCAATGGGTGTTGTAGGGGGTGTTCTGCAGCAATACCCATTGCTTCTTGACGCTGCCCCCGATTTACAAGGGTGGTGTAAATATGGGGCAGTGCCAAAAATAAGGCCAGGGAAAACCTGGTCTTAACCTGGCGAAACGAGAAGAAATTATAAATTTCTCCTCGTTTTTGCTGTTTCTCTGTCTGCTGCAGCACACATAGAAAGAGCAAAGCGCCACTAGAGACTGTTCATGTGCAGGGAGGTGTCCCCTCCTGCACATAAAGAATCATTAAATAATGACGAGTTGCAATTTCTATGCGAAGAAGTTACAAATCGCCATTAGTGACTGTTTATGTGCAGGTAGGGACACCTTCCTGCATATCAACAATCATTCCCTGCAACAGACACCCTTGCACTATGGTGCAAGGGTGCCTGTGTTAGCACTAGGCAGTTAGAATCAGCACGAGCGCTAGGGGAAATACAGGGGTGCGCTGCATTCTTGCATACGGTGCAACCATGTGTTTTTAAACTGATGGAGCGCGGCGTTAGAAATTTTGGAGCTACACCGGGCTCTGCCAGTTTATTGTAAATATGTCCCCTAGTTCTGTGTTGAAGACAGAATGGATTAAGAAACCTTTAATAGGAATAAGATTTGAAGATCACCTGGCCTGTTAATGTATTGAATGTGATTTGCTGGAAAAAATGTAAATCCTCTCCTTATTGCAAGTGAAACACAAACTTTATTTTTTATATAATAAGTTGTTAACAACATAATCTGTAGAACAAATTTGGATTTGCATTCAAGATGTTGGTCATGAGATGAGCCTATTTCTTATTTGAAACATGCTTACATGCCTAAATGTTTCCTGGGGAAAGTCTTGCAGTCAAATAAATTGCATCTTTAAATCTAATGTTCCTTTTAAACTTACCAATATAATTGGATGAATGGTGATGTTGTCCTTCTGATGTTCATATAATAGAAATTTTATTGACAGTAGCATTTCAGCAAATTGCAAAGAAATTGAAGGATGCTACAAAAGTTTCCTATCAGACATGATAGAGTCTACCATAATCATAGGCTAGAAAGAGTATAAGTGTGTCCATATTGCTTGCAGTTAGAAGAGAACTTATGTGGCCGCCTGTATTTTCTTTTCTAACCTATGGATCTATAAGATCCAATGTACATCAACCAATCATCCAAGATCTAAAGAAGTACCAAAGCCACTGTGGTGGATTACTTTTATTCCACTGCAAAATACTTTTTTCAATAAGGTATTTTCTTTAATGTTGCATGTTTTACACATTTTGTGACATTTGTTTACTGTAATTATTTAATTCCTTTAGAATCATGTCTAGTATTTAACCGTATTACTCTAGTTTGAAGAATAAAGTTCTGTCATTTCCTACACTATTTTTTTCTTTACTTTTAGATACTGATATTCTGCTTTTCTTTCCCTTCCTCCCCATTGTTATCCTCTTCCCACATCTCTTTTCTTTTTATATCTTAAAATATGATACTTTTTTAATGTTGTGTTATTATTTTTTAGTAAAGATTTAGGTATGTGATTTTTACTATATTTGTTTTTTCATTGTGGGTATTTTTTAGTTACATTTGTGAACTACGTTGTGTTGTATATGCTTTTCTCTCATTCACAAATGCTATAAAATACTTTTGAAACTTAGAAAACTATTAACAACTTTACCAATGAGCAGTTTAAAATGGTGTCATTAAATGAAAAAACCTTGCTCGGAGTGCCAAATAGTTGGGGCTTGGCTCAGGGGGTTCCGATGGCCAGCTGGCATCCTGCAATGAGGTAAATTGCAACAAAGGGGATCCTTAAGTAAACATTTAATAATTAGGGGCCAATTATGAGTTTGGTGGACACACCACCAGCCTGCCTCGGCGGCGGTCGAGAAAACTTCACCAAGCCGCGGCATCCCGACCGCGGCATCGTAAGTGTACAGCGGGACTGGCGGTGTGCCAGCGAAGCCGCCACAGCGGCTGCATGCCTCGGTGCTAGGAGAGAGCCTGGAAGCAATGCCAGCCACACTGATGTGCCTCCAGCAAGTCAGGCGCATTGTTGCCATGCTCCATGTCCTGCATGGCAAACAGTGCGCACACTGACAGTGCAGGCATAGGGGGGCACAACATGTGGCCCAGGCCACAATCCCCGTGGGCTGAATTGCCCTGGGGCCCTTTTTGTTGCCCTTTACCTGCCTTTCTGCCGACCTCTTCATGGCAGAGTCTCCACCATTAAAAAAGGTCTGTAGAAATGCAGGTCGTAATTCGCACGCCTGTGCCCATTCAAACACCGCTGCCATTGACCGCCGCTGTCCCCACCGCCGCAGCAGCTTGTATCTTGCCAGTGGAGGCAGTCGTGCGGCAGTCTCCCCGCCCGCATTGTCATCCGGCAGTTGGACGGCCAGGTATGCGGGCGGTTGGACCGCCAGAATGTGACGTGGTCTCTGGACCGCCAAACTCATACTCAGCCTCTTAGTTATATTTATCATCAACAATGAATGGTGTCAACCACACATCAAACTTAATCATGAGCATGAAGAACAAAAAATTATTCAAAAGAAGGCATAGATATGTATAAAATTTAATTAAATAAATTGCAAAAAATGTGGAGCAGAAATAACTCATTAGGCCTGGGCGGTAAACTTTGCTCCGTTCGCGGAGTTTGCGGAGTTTTCTGCACTCCGCGGAGCTCGCGGAGTGCAGAAACCTCCGCTTCGCGATGTGCAGCGGAGTTTTTCCCCGCTCGCGAACGGTATGTTCGCAAGCGCGAACGGTATGTTCGCGAGCGCGAGCTGCTGCTCGGGTAGAATTTCTACCCGAGCAGCAGGAATACCAGCACAAACTGCAGTTCGCACTGCACTCCGCCACTCGCGGAAATTCGCTGAGTTTTTTGGTAACTTCACGGAGTTCCGCGTAGCAAAAGTACGCGAACTACACCCAGGCCTTAATTACAATTAAAAAAAATAATTTAATACTTAGGAATATTTCTCTAGTCAGAAGGGTACCTTTTCTAGCATATAGCACCTACATGTCTAGAGTAGAGAGCAAGTATTAAAATGTCCATCGGAATAAGACAAATATGTGCTGGTCCACTCTTGCGATAAACAATTTCTATGTCAGTCATCCATTTTGTGACTTGTGTAGTTTGCAGATGATTGGGAGCTTTCTTTTGTAAAGGAACAAGAAGTGGGACAAACATCTCAGTCTCTATGTGAATTAACAAATGAGACCATTTTCAGAAAAGAATGGGGTAAATATTGCTGACCCCATGTTTTTTCTAAATAAGAGAGAACAATTACATGTACGCCTATTATTTATATCATTCTACCACTGCCAGGACTAAACCCCGCCTAGCCTCAGAGAATGAAACAAAACTTCCTTGAGATTGGCCTGGCCTTCAAAACCTTTATAGTACATCTGCTGGCTAGTAGTGAGTGGAGCACTTCAGATATAGTGAATATATATATTTGGCACAGTGCTGTTAACATTCAAACAAACACTTGCGTGGACCAGTTTTAACATTTCAGTAACACTGTCACCAGATTCCCCATCTCTCCTAGGCTTTGGAGAAAACTTAAGACTTGCCAGTGGACCTGGTGCTGCACCAGTCGAATTGCAAAGAGATTTTACCTGAGTTCAGGGGTATCACCAAGAAAAAAGAGACCAATAGATAACAGCGAAAATCACACACTGCTCCTATGACTGCCTTAGCAACCCATATAGGAAACCAGCAAGACATAACAACCATGGGCAAAATCGCTGATAAGGAAGCCCTAAGAATAGTGATGAGGTTCCACTCTGAACGTTTCACCCAAGTGGGTAAAAAATAAAGCTTTTTGTTTCGAAATTTAGTAAAACGTCCTACCAGTGTGAGCAAACATTTTCTCCCAGAAAGTTTATGAAATTGTTTACCTACTCAAAAAGCTTTTGTGACGGTGGTTAAGTTAAAAAAAAAATGGTAGCGAAAAAAATCCAGTCTAAGTAGGATTTGTGGGAAATGCCTCAAAACTATCCTCTTGGTGAAAAGATTTGAAAAAGATTTTTTGTCCTCAACTTTTTGGGAATACTTTTTGGCCATAGGTGACATTTTATGAAATTGTCAACTTTCATGGAGTAAAACGTATGTCAAGTTTGCATGTGGAATTTAAATTTCATACATCTCACACCCTTCCTAAATTAACAACAAGATGGGAGAGAGAATCAATCATGTTATACTATATCCGGCTCAACAATAGCACAACCTCCGATGAGGTAGTGCTTGACTTCAACAAAGCAGGACAAGAGAGTCAATAAGTCTTTACACACTTCATTTCTGATTGAGCTCCTGGAACTCGGGGCCTTGAGTTTATTGGTCAAAAGAAGACAGATGTATTTTTCTTCCATATTGTGAGGTAAAACCTACAACCTCAGAATATGGTATAAAAAATTCACACTCAAGAGAGCACAAGTAAAATTGTAAATTATGGACTGCCTTGAACTGAATTCACCATGATGTACTGGGGAAGACTGGGACAGACATGTGACCAATGTGTGACTGCACTGCTTAACAATGTATATACAAGCTCCTGCCCCTAGAGGAGCTTGTGTTAAGTTTCTGGAGCCAGCAGTCCGCACCCGGGAGCTGCTTGGCACTCCTCCACAGACACTGAGGAGCAAGTCATGTTTCCCTCAAAGGACTCTTTGCCCTGCTAAGAGTTCAGAAGAATGAAACACTGGTGCCAAGGTCTAACAGCACGGGCTGGGCTTGAATACTCAAGCAAGCACAAGAAACATTTGAAGATATGGACTGCCTTGTACAGAACTGTATGTACCATCATGCAGTGGAGGGGCTGGGACAGAAATTGTGACCAGTGTGTGACGCCACATTTTAGCAATCTGTTACTTTATCATAACTTGTACGAGAACGGTCCTAAGCTTTAACTATGTCCAAGTAGTCAGGTCAAATCGTGAAATTCAGCCATCGTGAAGTCAAAGTTTCCCAACTTGCATTAATTATTGCAGTCATAGTGAAAACTCCAGCCTGCCTCCCATGCGCTGAAATTTGGCTCTTGGGTGTCCAGTAAGCAGACATTCTGGAGCAGGAGATGGTCGCAGCCTGCAGTCCTCCCCTCATCACCAGGACAGAGGGGCCTGGCATTTGGCCAGTGTGGCGGGGGAGGCCGGGTCGTTACCCTGCTTAGGCCTCGCAGACCCTGGGTGCTATTAACATAAACACACACACACAGTGGTTTACTGCCGGGGAAGATTGTGTGTGATCTTACGCCCATTTATTTATCTCCTTGGGCCACGCCCAACCAAGGGAGTGCTACAGATGGCAACAGAGTATTATAGAGGCCAGGTGGCTCTCTACATTGTCCTATTATTTAGTGGGATCAACCGACGCCTCTACTGCCTGGGATGCAGGAAGCACACAAAGTCTCTGAGTCTCTGGCTGGGAGCCGGGTTCGGCCAGAGACCATACTTGTGTCTCCGGGATGGTGCAAGGCCCCAGCTCTGACTGGCTTTCCTGGATGGTGTCTTCTCTTGGAGCTTGGATGCTCTGCGAGTCATAGCTGGTTCCACCAGACACCCTGCTTGGGGAACGACATCCGCAGCTCCTGGCCGGGGAGAGGATCTCCACACCGGCATGTTCCTCTCCGCACCCCAGCTCAGCTTCCCTTTCATCGCTCTGGGAAGGCCCGGCCACCTTCTTAATCCATGAGAAATTCCTGATGACGATGTGAGGGCCTCATTATGCAGAGGTCATGGTGCCATTTGCTGCAACGATTCTTCACACCTCTGGTTCGTAGGGTGTTCAGGGTACCTGTCCTTGATACCTTAGTCACCCACTTGTAGCAAGGAATGTTGTGCTCTCTGACTCAGACTTGCCTTCCAGTTAAGTGACTCCCCTTCTAGCCTGCGTGGCCTCGCTGTTGAACTCTGCAGGGTGCCAGCTGGGACTAGTGGGATATTGTCTCTTGTGGTCTTCATAAACAGTAAATGAGCTAGGGCACAGTTGGTGGTGCTATGCGGGGTTTGGCGATAGGCGTTTAGAAACTGGTGCAAACAGCTCTCGGCTTCCTCCCATCGTTCTACTCCTATCCGGAGGGCCCATGTTGAGAGTCCGCATAAAAAGCTCCACTTCTCCATTCCCCTGGGGCCACTGCGGCATGATTTTCCTATGCCTCATGGCAAGAGGAGCGAGGTACTCCTGGAACTCGGGCCGTTGTCTGACTTTATCTCCTCTGGCAGGCCCAGCATCGTGAAGATCTTATCCAGCACTGCCTTGACTTGAGGAAATGCTGTGGGCGACACCACCTCCACGACTGGGAATTTCGAGTGTGAGTCCTTCATTACAACGGTGCTCCGGCCATCGAGGAAACTCCCGCAGTTGATGCTATCTTTGACCATGGTTCCAGACTTGGTTCTTCAGTGAGGACTGGCATGGGCAGCTGCTCCTCACCTGTGATGGCACAAGAATGGCATTGGCACACAGTCTCATTGACCAGAGTATCCATTCCTGGGAACCACACCTTGCTGCGGAGCCGGGCCTTGGACTTCACCGCGCCTTGGTGCCCTACGTGGGCGAGATTGACACCCTGGATCCACAGCTCTCTCTGGACTACGATCAGCTGGCCACGGAGCAGTATTCCATGCAGCCCTTCACTGAGCTTATGGCGGACCTTCTACAGCTGCTGCCTTGCGAGCTGGTCGTCTGTGGTCAGCGACCGGGAGCTGTCAAGGAAGTGTTGCCATTTTCTTTGGGCCAGCGCTTCTTGACCCTTGTCAGGTTCTTGTCCCGGTTGGTGGCCTGCCCCAGTTATTTCAGCATCAGTGCTTTTGGGCAGGCTTCTTGGACGATCATTCTGATGAATTCCTTGATGCGCACTTCATCCTGGCTCAGCCGCAAAGCTTCTGTCTGCAAGGGATGGCGAGACAGATAGTTGGCTGGGTTGTTGGCACCCGGGCGGTAGGCAATGTCAAACCTGTATGCTTGTAGTTGTACTGCCCATCGTTCTATCCTTGGGGGAGCTACGTGTGTGGTGCCAGTGAACAGAGGTTTAAGTGGTTTGAGGTCGGTCATCACAATGAACTCGTGGCCACAGAGGTAGAGGTGGAAGTGTTGACAGGCCCACTTGATGGCTAGCGCCTCTCTCTCGATCTGGGCATATCTCATTTCTGTTTCCGAGATTGCTCTGCTGGCGTAGGACATGGGCAACCATTCCCTGTTTGTGTTTTCCTACATGAGCACGGCTCCTAAGCCAACAGGGCTGGCGTCAACAATCAGCTGTCTATTTCATCAGGTGGTGTTATGCCATGGTGGTTTTGTCCATGAGGGCCTCTTTGATTGCCTTGATAGCCTTGGTGGCTTGTGGGCTCCAGTCCCAAGGCACACCAGTGTGTGAGAGAGCTCTCAGGGGTTCGGATAGAGAGGCTAGGTTGGGTATGAAATGTCCACAATAGGTAGTCATCCCAAGAAAGCTGCAGACTTCCGTGGGGTTCCTGGGGGTGTGCGCAGTTAGGATGGCTATGGCCTTTTCGGATCTACGCGGAGGCCCTCAAGGGAGAATATGTACCCAAAGAACTCATTCGACTCTTGGTAGAATGGACCCATGGCTTTATTCAGGTTGAGGCCACTGTCAAACAGGCGGTGTAACCTGTCTCGAAGGCACACATGGTGTTCCTCCAGGCTACCCGAAAATATCAAGATGTCGTCGCTGAGGTTGAGGACTCCCATCAGGCCGGACAGTGTCTTCTTGATGGCGTTTTGTAAGACCTCCACCACTGAGGAAATGCCGAAATTCAGCCTCTTGTACTGCCTCAGGCCCACGTGCGTGGAGAAGGTCATGATGTACCTGCTCTTGGGGGCCTGATCTAGTTGGTGGTATCCGGAATTAAGGTTGAGCTTGGAGAACCACTTGGCCCCTTGAGATCTGCCACAATGTCGTCGATCGTGTGGGTGATGTGGTGCTCTCTTTTGACAACCTGGTTCAGGAGGCGCATGTCGACACAGAGTCTGATCGCACCTGGTTGCTTTGACGCAATGACCAGAGGCGACACCCTGGGGTAGGGCCGGTGACCTTTTTGATGACCCCCAGATCTTCTAGCACCTGTAGCTCTTGTTCCACTTGGGGCCTCAGATGGAAAGGGACTCTCCTATGTCGCAGAGCGGTTGGCTTGACTGATGTGTCAATGTGAAGTTTTAACTGCTTGTGTTTTAGCTTGACCACTCTTTTGAACAGTTATACCAATTTCGCCAGGATGGAGTCCGCATGGGATTCATGGATCTAGTTTGCGAAAAAACATCAACTCCAGATATTCGGTAGTGTGGCAGCTTAGCAGCGTGCCTTTCTTCCCCTCAGTAATATGGAACTTGGCCTGGACTGTCTGCTTGTCACTGGTCACATCCACTTCGATCACTCCCCTCAACGGCACGGGTTCTGTTCCCCTGTACATGTAGATCTTCGCTTTAGTGGGGGCGAGAGGAGGGGATGGTGTGAGAAGTTCGTACTGCTCAGAGTCATTCACATTTACTTACGCCCCCGTGTCTATGTTGTGTCCGCGAACTTGATGGTGTACATGGGGGGCGGCCACCACCTGCGGTCCGTGCGTCTAGGAAATGATGCAACAAACACATACTCCTCCTCATCGTCCGCCTTGAAGTTCGACCCTTGCGCACTGGTGCACTCTGGATCTGGTGTGTCATCCAGCGACAGATGCTTGAGGGCTGCGGGTGCTGCCTGTGATTTTTCAAAGATAGTCCTCGACCTCCCTCTGTGGCACACCTTGGCAAAGTGATTTGGTTTGCCACATCTGGAGCAGGTCTTGCTTTTTGCGAAGCATACGCCCACTGTCAAATGTTCTAGCCCGCAATTTCTGTAGGGCCCACTGGAGGGCGGTCGCATTGGCGGGCGTGTCGGGCCTGGGCGTTTTTGTTTGGCATCCACCCTCTCCTCTTTAATGGCGATGGGTCGAGAAGGACACGGCGATGACGGGTGTTTGGTGAGGGCTGCTTCCATTTCTTCTGCCCTTGAGTTCCTTAGTTCATGGGACAGAGCTTGTATGAGAATGTCATCCAGGGATATGCCTGGTTTTCTTGGGATCAGCCAGCGGAGCACAGCAGACCAACACCCTTGGATAACCTGGGCCCAGATCTCCTACCATTGGTCATGAAAGGTGCATGTGCTCGCCAGCTTCTTCAGCCTCTCATAGAACACATCCACGGACTCTGTGTCTGACAGCTTGGCTTGGCACAGCTTGAAGCGTTCGAAATCCAGGTTGATCTGGGGATCAAAGTGTTTATTGAAGGCCCTTACTGCTGCATCAAAATTGTTGTCTTTGCCCCTGTCAGGCAGCGTTTCGAACAGTTCGTACAGCTCAGCGCCTCCATAGTGCACGAGCAGTGACCTTTTGACGGCACCATCCCTGCTGCCTCAGGAATAGTGATTGAGGCTTCCAATCCATGACCGCTAACGTGGGTCAGCAGTCCCAGGGTCTGATAGCTCGCTGAATGGGGGGAGTGGCGTCATCACCGCGTGACCGTGGTGTTGCTGGGCATGTGTGGCGTCTCTTGGAGGAGCCGCCGCTCCTGCCTGCTGCTGAACCCTCAAGGTATGATACGCCTGTTGCTAGATTCACCTTTCTTAATGAGGAGGGGAGAAATGGCGGGGCACTCCCACAATGAATGAGGCAGTTTCTGAAGTCCTCAGTGTATTAATTTATTTAAGGCTAACTCCTGAAATCCTGTGAATGTTATTTGTCTTTATTCTTTCTCCTTGTTCATTTTTTTGTGTGGAGAAAATGGGCTTTCCTCCGTGTGCCCGAGCATGCTGATTAAGATCAGGAGCGCTCCTCCTTAGTGTCACGCGTCGGCCCCGGTGATTTATGGCTGCATGCAACCACATAGGTGGGCTCTTTGATGGGGATATCCCCTGCCAATGTCCCAGTGCTCCTTGAACCCCCGCAGGGAGCAGGAGGGAGACACACGTGTAGGGCCCTGCCCAGGCCGCCCTTCTGCTGTGTGGCATCTTAAAGCGGCGGCTGCCAGCAGCAGACGGGCTATGAACCGGGGAGGGGGGGCCGGCAACCGGGGTTCCCCAATGGGCACCTACTGCCGCAGATGGAGAGTCCCTAAGGCACCTGACTGGGCGGATGCAGTTGCGCGGGCCACAGGATCGCAGGTAGATCTGATGGTGGCACCAGGGAACCTGGATCTCCCGGCACTTGTGCTCAAAGCAAGGCTGCGTGCTATGCCGTGCCCCACTCTGCAACAACTTCTGAGGCAGCATGTATTCATACCAGCCTCATCACCAGTGTGGCGGGCAGGCCTGGTTGTGCCCCCGCTTAAGCCTCGCAGGCCCTGGGTACTATTACCATAAACACACGTACACAGTGGCTTACTGACGGCGAAGACTCCGTACGGTCTTACACCCGTTAATTTATCTCCTCGGGCCGTGCCCAGCCTGGAGATTACTACAGGTGGCAACAGAGTATTATAGAGACCGGTTGGCCCTCTACAGGCGATACCTGTGCAGGACAGGCGATTGAAAATGCAGGTGAAGCATTTTTAAGTTCATAAAATTAGCACTTAGCGACTCTTACAAATAAAAAAATAAAAAAATGTTGTGAGTGATGAAACTCTCTCTCTCTTTGGTAAAGGGCGCGTTAGGGTGGCATTGATGGTTATGCTTATATTTAAATCATGCCCGTTCCATCAGTATTTTAAGGTAAAACTGGTCTGCTTGGGTCCAGGCTGTCTGCACATGTCTGCAGGCTAATGAGGCTAGCAATGGAGACAGTGGCGGCAGGCATGAATGGGGGGTGGGGAGCAGGGGAGAGTAAAAAAAATATAACGAAACTTACCTCCTTGCTGCATCTCTCCTCGTTGTCCCTACTCATCGTGCCTTGGCTTTGGCCGGAAACAGGAAGCACCCAGGTTCCCCTAAGACAATCACAATGCTACAAATCAGCATTGTGATTGTTCTGAGCACTGTGGTTCGGCTCTCAGATGGTAACTGGGAGCCTGGGCATCTTCTCCACCCAGGCTGTAATGCAGCCTGCTTGAGAACATGCAAAGTGCACACAACTGTTTGGCTGGCTGAGATGGCCAGCCAAACATTCATGCACACTAACAGAGTGCTCACCACTCCTCCCCCTGCTCTGAAAGCAGAGCAGCCCCGCCCCCACCCGTAAAGCTGCCGCAGCAGGAACAAATAAAATGATAACATCTAGGTATTATCGTTTTATTTTTCCTTTATTTACACTGTGAAAAGCAGTTGGGCGATGCTCCTCCGCCTTGGCGGAGGAGCCGTCACTGAATGGAGATGTGATCTAGTGGCTACGTGGCTTGATTTGGAAGTTGAAAGGTCGGGTTCCAATCCGTGACAAAAAAGAAATGATAATTCAGCCTATATATCAATTACTCTTCCCGAACCTACAAAAATAAATATCTGGAATCTTCTTTTTTTTTTTTTTTTTAAATATGTTTATTGGTTCAAAAAAGATTGCAGATCACAGCAACTATGCAGCCGATATAGTTAACAAGAAAAGCATAATCCACCTCAATCCCCCCTCCCAACCCAGGCAGAGCCAAACCAACGATCCAGTACATTTATACAGAATCTGCATATCAGGAAACAGATATATACCACGCTATGAATACAATGGCAGTCGATACATTCTTATATGAATCCAGTAGTCTATGTAGGCACAAGAGTACACAGGGCCTAGGTGTAGCACAGGAGCAGCAGAACAGAAGACGATATACTGGCGCACACATGAAATCTATGGGCACAAACGTACATGGGGTACAGCCAATCCAGGAAGTTACAGCAAGTCTGGTCGGGACAACAGGTATACCTGAAGTGGAGCCCAAAAATCCTTAGGGCGAGAGGTTTCAGGCAGTTCCTCCTCATATATCAACAGCTGGTTCCTGCAATAAAGCAAGTCCCGGAGCCATTTCTTCACCGTAGGGGTCGTCTTAGCACCCCAACACTGTGCTACCGCTCTTTTTGCGAATAAAGTAGCTACTGCCACAAGTCGCCTATTGCAGGGTTTGAGGCGATGTACATACCCAAGCAGACACACTTCCGGAGTGCAATGCACAGGCTCCAGTACCACATCCGCGAGCATCTTCACAACAGCAGACCAAAAAGCAAATATGCCTGCACACTGCCATGCCACATGTATGAAGTCCGCATCCACCATGCCACACCGCACACAATTAGCAGGCTCTCTCAAACCATACCGATGGAGTTGCACAGGAGTATAATATAATTGATGCAGATATTTGAAGTGAATGATTCTGAGATTACAGTTTGCCGTAAGCCGGCCAGTGAGTTTACAACATTCTGTCCAAACCTCCGGTGTGAGAATATCTCCCAGCACCGCCTGCCATCGCACATGGGAGGGTTGCTCTCCCTGTTCCCGCTCGCGTAGGGAAGCAGCGTACAGTTTAGTAATTAAGCCCCTGCGCCCCTCTCCCGCCATCATCGCCTGCAACGCCCGTAGAGCAGTGGGTTCCACAGGATACTCCAGATAAGCCACCTGAATGGCTTGACGCACACTAACATATGTGAAACCGAACATGAAACCACGATCCGCCCCATTTTGTACCTCTTGCAGCGTCCTGAACCGGCCATTTGCATAAAGGTCGCCCATCCTAGAGAAACCCACCGTCGCCAGCACTCGCAAGGCCGGTTTTTCCCGAGCCGCTGATATATCCGGATGTGAGGCTAGAGGGAGCAGCGGAGCATAGAGATAAGTCAGCTGAGCCCGTCTCGCCAGCATCCGCCAAGCCCACGCCGTGCACAGTACGGGGTTTATTTCGGTCCTCGGGCCACCCGAGCCTCCCGACAGGGTCGCAGTCTGCAACGGCATTGGCAATACCGAATCAGATTCAATAGCGATGTGTGGCTGAAAATGCTGGGGGAAGTGCCAATAGTGCGCAAACTGCGCCTGAGCACATAGGTAGTATAGCCGAAGGTCTGGGGCCTCAAAACTGCCCCGGTCAAAAGGTTGCACCAAAAGATCCCATTGGCACCGAGGCTTCTTCCCGCCCCAAACAAACGTGAGTAAAGCTGATTGTAGCGCTTTAAACATTGCCTTGTTTAGCTTGATAGGGATATTGACAAAAAAATAGAACAGTTTAGGGAGAAAGGCCATCTTTACCACCGCTATTCTATCAGCCAACGAGAGGGGCAGATGAGTCCATCGCCCTGCCAAGTCGGGAATGCGTGTAATCGCGCGGCCATAATTTTCCGAAACAACCCTATCCGGATCCCGATGCAACCACACCCCCAGATATTTCACAGGGTCAGACGTCCATGCCAAAGGATAATCCAACTCAACCTCAGTCGTGTGCGCCGTCAATGGGAACACCACCGATTTTGACCAATTTATCCCCAGTCCTGAGAATCCCTCAAACCGCACATACTCCCGAAGTAACGCTGGCAAATGTACAACAGGGTCCCGGACATATAATAACATGTCGCCCGCATAAAGGGAAACCACCAACGGCCTCTGCCGAAAACGCAACGTGGCCGCTGCATGTCCCTGGCGCAATCTGCAGGCCAGCGGCTCCAAAGCGAGCGAGAATAACATCGGAGAAAGGGGGCATCGCTGTCGGTTGCCCCTTTCTATAGGGAATGTCGACGATACAAGCCATTAACTCTCACCCGGGCCACCGGTTGTTCATAGAGCACTCGAATCCAATGTAAGAAGAACGTGGGGAAGCCCATCCTAGTCAGCACCGCGAACATATAAGGCCATTGTATAGAATCAAAAGCTTTTGCCGCATCGAGCAGCACCGCGACAGCTTGAAACTCAGGTTCAAAGTAATGGAGAGTGGAGAAGATAGTACGGAGGTTGTGCGTCGTGGAGCGCGCCGTGACGAACCCAGATTGGTCAGGTAATACCAATAGCGGGACCAGCGGCTGTATTCTGGTGGCAATCATTTTTGCCAGGATTTTGGCATCTATATTTATAATTGAAAGAGGCCGATATGATTCGCACTGATTCGGAGGTTTATCAGGTTTCAATAATGTGACGAGTAATGCTTCCTGGAGAGATGGCGGCAAAGCTCCCGTCTCGTAGGCCTCCGCAAAGACTTCCAAGAGCCTGGGAGCAAGATCCGAGACATAGGCCTTATAGAATTCACTGGGCAGTCCATCCATCCCAGCCGCCTTACAGGTCGGCAGGGACATGATGGCCAATCTGACGTCTTCAACTTCAAATGGTTGGGTAAGATACTCGCGGTGCGAGTTGGAGAGCCATCCCAGCGCGACATCGTCCAGATAGGCATCGATCTCTGTCGACGTCGGAGAGTCCCTTGCCGCGTATAGTCGGGCATAGAATTGCAAAACCGTGTCACAGAGCTCCGTGGTCGAGAAGCATGCCACGCCATCTATGTCCAATAGTTCTGTGATATGCTCTTGGCAACGTGGCTCCGCCAGTTTTTGCGCGCGAGAACGACCAGGACGACCTCCCTCACCGTAATACCGAGCAATTCTTCGTCGGGAGCAATGCATCATCTCCTGATCCACCGTTGCGTTATATTCCGTAACAAGTGTACGTATCTCCGCCAATGTTGCCGGAGAAGGAGCAGATTCATATTCATGTTCAAGCTTAGAGATGTCCGCCCCCAAGTTGGTAAGTCGACGCCTGATATCTCGCAACACACCAGACTGTGCCCCTATGCATACCCCCCGTATAGTCACCTTGAACGCCTCCCATAATACCCCGGCACTATCCACTGATCCCTCATTTTCCCTGAAGAAATTTTTTATCGCCTCAGCAATCGTGTGCTTAAAGACAGGATCCTTCAATTCCGTAGGCTGTAAACGCCACGCGAACGGCGGTCGCTCACAGGTGGGAACCTGCAGCTCAAGAATCACCGGAGAGTGGTCCGAAAGCGTGCGTGCTTCATGCTTTACCTCTATCGCCCAGGTGCAAACCTCCTCCGAGACCAGCCAAAAATCTATACGGGACCAGGACCCATGAACCGATGATACAAATGTGCTCTCCCGACCAGCGGGATACCGAAGGCGCCACACATCTCGCAGGTGTCCAGCATCCAAGAGGCCGGTGAGTATCTCCGCTGCCCGTTTAGGCCGCACTTCCCCGTCACCTGCCCTATCCAGCTCCATGTCCAGGCAGGCATTAAAATCCCCTCCCCAAATAATCGCAGCTGGAGGAAATGAGGAAAATCTACGCCACACATCCACATAGAAGGAGGGGTCATCCGTATTTGGTCCGTATACATTTACCAACAGCACACTCAGACCGCCCAATCTGCCATGCATGATCACCACACGCCCATTATCATCCACTCTTACTTCACAAGCATCATCACCCCTCTGGAGTAGGTGGAGTACGAAGACGCCATTCTCGTACAAGCCCAACGCGCCCCTAATTTCCTAGCTGAGTCGCTGGTAAGATGGGTCTCCTGCAACAAGGCAACCTGTACTGCCATGCGATCTAGATATGCAAAGACTGACCGTATCTTTTTAGGGGTATTAAGCCCGCGAACGTTCCAGGTAAGGAATTTAATCCTGTTATTCATCTTACGTAGCCATCGTGAGCAACACACCTGCACATTAACATAGACAGTGCATTTCCTGAATACCATAATGTACTCGAACCAAATGGACTCAACCTAACATTAGTATCAGTCTGCCACCCCTGAACAAAGCCGCACCACCCCCCACCCACTTCAGCGTCCCCAACTTGCCAAAGCCATCCCAATACTTCAACCCCCCTCCCAATCCCATAGAGAATCAGAACACATTTGGGGTACACCCAGTTGGGGGGCACAGAGTGCTACTGTCCTCCCGCAAAGCAGGAGGTGGCCGAGTAGGTCTAATTGTTGCCCGAGTGTCAACAGTCCAGTTACATGGAGCACAACATGACATATCTTCCTCACCCCCCAAAGCCCAGAACCCCCACCCCATGACGGCCTCGAACAATAACACACATCTTAACCCATAGGCAACACAGCGGTATTGGACCATCAGTACATTAATGCAAAACAGTAACGCTAATAGTACGTCATTCCCTGAGAAGTCAAGCCAGCCCTCACAGTCTCGAACATACTACCCCCGCATGCCCCACAATCATAGTTGGAGAAGCATCCTATAGTATGTCAAGTTCAAACACTCAGGGCTGTACATAGCATTTAACAATTCCAGAGACAGCAGCGGGGTATAACAGCAGTTAATTGCATATCACATGCGATTCATTGATCCTCTTCCTCCCGAGGCGAATTAGATCCTCGGCGCCTGCGTTTAAGCGGTTTCGCATGTTCCAGGGCTGCCATAGGGTTAGAGAAGAGTTTGGAGTCCCCCTCCGGGCCTATGCGCAAGCGTGCGGGATACAGCATGGCATATGGGACCCCTTCAGATTGCAGGAATTTCTTAACTGCAGAGAACTCCCGCCTGGCAGCCTGCACTGCAACCGTAAAATCGGGGAAGAAAGCCAACGTGTTGCCCTGGTGCTCGATGGTCCCCTTATCCCTCGCCAGACGTAGAATAGTGTCACGATCCCTATAATTTAATAGCCTGGCTATAATGGGACGAGGTGGAGCGCCAGGGACAGGGCGCGCTGCCAGTGAGCGATGAGCGCGTTCAACAACAAATAAATGGGAGAGATGTTCAGTGCCAAACAGCTCCTTAATCAAGTTCTCTAGAAAGAGTTCCATCTTCCCCACATTTGTGGACTCCGGCAGTCCCGTAAGGCGGATGTTGTTGCGCCGGGACCGCGCCTCCAAGTCCTCGTTCTTGGCCTGGATGAGGGATAACACCTTTTCCATATTTAGGGCTTTGCCAGCCACCTCACCCAGTCCATCTTCTGCCGCTGAGACTCTCTGCTCAACCTCGCCCATGCGAGTATTTTGTTTCTCCAACTGAGAGGAGAGATGGTCCAGTCGGTGATTCACCGCAACCATGGATCCCTCAATGGACTGCAAGCTTTGCTGCATCGCCAGGAGCGTAGTCTCCAACGTAGGATTACTGTCCCCAGGGGCATCTGCCTCCGAGTCCGAGGCAGCCTTCTGCAGGGACTTAGCCGGCCGGCGAGCTTCAAATGTAAGGCGTGGCTGTGATTTGTCGGTTCTCCCCATGTTGAAGCAGAGAGATTGCGCAGCCAGAAAAGACCAACAGTGTCAGTGATTCAACTCCCTGGAGCCATGTAGGGCCACCACCAGACCTCGTACTATGGCCCAGAAGACCGCTACATCTGCACCAAACACGCGCCAGGCCGGGAAGACGCAGCTATCTTCAAATCCCCTGATACGGCACCCTGGCAGCTGATAGTACACGTTACAGTAGGCGCAGCATGCAGCACAGTGTTCTATGCCCAATGGGAGGCGGCAGCACTGGCCCCCATCCGTTACCTGGTCCGACCCTGTACTCCAGAAGACTCAGCCAAGTGTAACTCCAACCAGGGCAAACAGGCAGCGGGGCAGAACACATAGACCAGCATCCGCAGCCGCGGGTAGTTGATAGGCCCCACACTGGCTCCCAACCCGAGCACCGGTGTCTATGTCTCGACCGGGCCCAATGCTTCAAGTATCACTGCAGATCAACCGGTCCTCCGCAGGTGCACTCACTGCCAGGCAATCACCCCACGCACATTTCACCAGGCAAGGCCATCTCCCAGCCGAGACGTGCAAGTGGCAAATCACAGCTCCCACGTGGCAGGCCCAGCGGGCAGATCGGTCATCGGCTCCTACTCTCCGTGTCCAGGCAATCAATAGCAGGCCCAGCGCCGGAAATCCACCACAACCCAATCAATAATGCTGCCCTCGTGAAGCCCAGTGAACTCAGAGGGGGGTCCCCACTCAGCGGCAGGAGCTCGCGCCGCACTTAGCAGAAACGGGGATTCAAGGCGAGTCAGCCCCCACACTTCACCCCCTCATAGCAGGCAGCAGCGTCAGCAGCAGCGCGCTCCCACCAGGCCCAGCAGCAGCAGGCTGAGCACCGCGCCCGCCAGGGCCCCCACCCACCGCCGCAGCTGCAGGCCCCGCAGGCACCGCGCCCAACTCACCACCGCCGGCCCGGGAGCGATATCGTCCGCCGGCGAATTCCTCCACTCCACTCCGAGTCGTTCAGCAGCTCCGAGAAGGGGGAGCCAAGTTCCCGGCTCGCACCCCCGCTGGCAGGCTCACGATCCTTCGCCCGTAAGCACAGGCATGCAGATAAGCCTCAGGGCCACGCCTCAGCAACTGTGACACCGGCTCATCGCAAGCGTCTGGCAGCCGCCATGTTGGGGACCCAGGTCGGGGGAAACAAACGGCCAAACAAAACAGCAATCCGTCGCAGCTAAGCCGGATTTCGCTCTCCCACCACTGGCAGGCAAGTTCCCAGCTCCGTTCAGCCCCGTGTGGGACTTCAATGTGGCAAATTGAAGCAGATATTTGGCGGATAGTTACTCGGCCGGGCAGAGCAGCACTAGGTTGCGGCCATCTCGCCGTGCGCCCTCTAGCGCCCCCATCTGGAATCTTCTCAATTAAATTATTGTAGTCTGCCTGCTTCTGTTCTGAACCAATTACATTTCCTGACAAACCATCCCATTTGTATCCTGGACCCTATACAAAGCACACTGTTCCTTGTACAGTGCCCTCTGCTGGCGATGCCCCTGCTGAAAAAAAATTATTTAGGGTTTGTGAAACGCTGTTTCTTTCAGATGGGAACCCACCTTGCAGTTCATCCATTTGGCCACTTTGATGATGATTGAATTAACCTTAACCTGGCGAGTCTGCATTGGCTCCCTCGTCTGCTAGGGTTCTTTTAAAGTGCTCGTTTGTTTCATAATTATTGACACAGCTTGTTGGGCTGTGTTACCCCATGGTGCTGACTCAGCCAGCAAGGTTATTGCAACCAGCTCTGAAAAGCAAGCGAAAAGAAATGTTTCCATCTTTGCCCCTGGGGTTTGATACAGTCTCTGTTCTTGCAACAATATCAAGTACAAACTTTGTTGGAATTCTACAGAGCTCTTAAATCTGTGATGTAGTCTTGCTTCTGTCAAGCTGGCACAAGAGCCTCGCAACACTTTATTTAATAGCCCGCCTACAAAGAGCAAAGACAGACTCCTATCTATTTAAGAATTTGTATTGTATTGTATTGTAATTGCATTTATATAGCGCTTACTATCGCTGAAAAGGTGTTGAAGCGCTTTTTCGGCGACTAGCCCTCTACTCCGGAATCCATAAAGGATTAGTGGTGAATTAGTATAGTGAAATATAAAATTAATTTGAGCGGTGGATATGTTAGTCTGTTATTTTGGATTGAGAAGAATAGTGGCGGGATAGAAGAGGGAAAAGGTTTGCATTTATATAGAGCTTGCTACCCCTGATGAGGTGTTGAAGCCCTTTTGAGCGAGTAGCACGCTACTCCGGAACCAAAAAGGATTAGTGGTGAATTAGTCAAGGGAAATATGAAATTAATTTGTGCGGTGGACATGTTAGCCTGTTACTTGATGGAAGTAGGAAGGGTTTGCATTTATGTTGTGCTTGCTACCCCTGATGAGGTGAAGCGCTTTTTGGTGGGCAGAACGCTACTCCGGAACCCAAACATGATTAGTGGGGAATTAGTATAGGGAAATATGAAATTCATTTGAGCGGTGGACATCTTAGTCTGTTATTTGGATTGAAAAGGAACAGTGGCGGGATAGGAGAGGGAAGGGTCTAGAACTTTTTTTTTCTTTTTTTGGAGTTCATAGCAGTAGGAAGGGGTTTTGGATGACTGAAGGGGAGGTGGAGCGGGAAGTGTCAGGAAGGGTTTAGAAAGGCTTGTTTGGGAGATCTGAATAGTAAAAGAGGTATGAGATGATGCAAGGAGGGGTAGAGGAGGGAAGAGTCTAGAAAGGGTTATTTTGGGGATCATAGTAGTGGTATGGGGTTTGGGGTGAACGAGAGAGTGGAGGTAGAGGATATATTGATAGAGGTATAGGGTGAGAAATAGTGTAGTGCATTGGAAAGAGTAGTAGAAGGAAGTTTGAGATGAGTCAGAGTGGAGGTAGAGGATATATTGCAAGAGATATAGGGTGAGCTATAGGGTAGTGCATTGGATATGCTCAATTAAAAGCAAAATAAATATAAAGATGCATCAGCATAAAGGTGCCTCCTCGGCTCCCGGTATGCCATTTTTACTTTGTTATCCAGTGGGCATTTGGCGGCTAGTGACAACGACTGCTCAAACTACTTTGGAAGTTGTCAGCTTTCATGGCTTCCTTGATGCCAGTTTATGAATTAGGCCGGCCGATTCTACACAGTGCCTCCAGCAGCCCTGGGTGTGGCAGCCTCCAGTGTACATGTAGATCAGGTCGGGGGGTGCGCATTGCCCCGTGCTTGGAAATTGACACTGCGCCAAGGGACCCATAATCGAGCAGGATACACGACCTGAGCAGGATAGTCGCAGACATTTAATGCCAGCCACAAGGAAGTGAGTGTGGTCTTGAGCAGGGACTTTGTCACTGCCTTAGACACAGTCCTAGTCGTGACTAACTATCCAGCAGTATAAGACAAAATGAGTTCACTCCACTGCAATGCCCATGAAATTTGCTTACTACTTTTTCACTCATGCCCTCGGTGAGCCGAGTCTTTCACCAGCCCCAGGGTGGTAACGCAGGCCCCTGCGGAACAGGGAGGCCCCTACCCTTCAGGGGGCCCACGTTCAACCTAAGGCATAGAAATATTTGAGATATAGGCGTCTCGGGGGCCCACTCTCACTAGGCCTGGGGCATGTGAATATCTGCGAAATATGGGAATCTCAGGCACCCCTCAGCAGGGCGGCCTCATCATTTCGTGCTACGGCACTGAGTGAGCCATCATCAACACTGCAAGCTAAGGAGTCGCCAAGAGCTGCTGACTGATGGCTGGAAACCTCGCTCTTAGCGCTCAGTCACTAGTTCGGAGGCTTCCTCCAGAGTGGCCAGCCCCGGACCTTTGAAAAGTCTTACCTGAAAGAGAAAAGGTAAACATTACTAATTAGTCTCAAGGCATATGTTATTATCTCACAAATCAGAGACCAGCCCTAAGGAGATTACCCGTTAAGAGGTATGGAGATGCTAGTCACATGATTTACTTCTTCTATGCCAGCGAGATAGCTAAGTAAGGTAAACAACCATTGGCGAGTGTGGTAACTGTACGTTCCAAGTTCGGAACTAAGCAAGACTGTCTCAGTCTTTCATCATTTTGATGTTAGCAATTTAACTATTAAA
The DNA here is from genome assembly GCA_963921515.1 of Calotriton arnoldi. Lineage (NCBI taxonomy): Eukaryota > Metazoa > Chordata > Amphibia > Caudata > Salamandridae > Calotriton > Calotriton arnoldi. Next base: position 1,923,098 of record CAWUFW010002079.1, read on the forward strand.
TTGGGCAACAACATTTACAATTCTCAGCATTAAGAAATAACAAAGTACAGTAACAGCAAAATGAACAGACTCAGGCCAAACAAGACCTATCCATAAAGAGAAAACACGTAATAAAAACATGAAAGGAATCATCAAAATCGGGCTGAAATATAAAATGTTGCCAATGAGTACATTTCTGTACATAGAAACCAAGAGAAAAATACAGGGATGATGTATCCTGTAGGGCAAGAAAAAACGGAGTTCAACAAAACTACCAAAATGTTGAGTATTTGGCTTCCTACACACAGTTCTTGGAGGAGCTAACTAATGGCCTGATCATGATAATTGTCAGTCTGACCGCTGACTGCCATTACGGCGGTCAGGAGACCACCAGACAAGCATGTAGTGGTTTGACTGCCGCATTTTGATGTGACCACTGGGCTGGCTGTCGCAAAGCTGTCGGAACCACGGCGCTGGCATGCTGCATTGATGGCACAGATCAGCAGCACATGCCGCCACCGAGATGGACCTCTAGCAGGTCCATGCACTGTGTGGCATGTACCATTTAGTGCATGGCACTCGGTGCAGGGAGATGAGTGGGTGCACTACATGTGCCATCATGGCCACTTCTCAGTGGCCTATGACAGAAGGGGGCCCTGTTTGGGGCCCCAAGTATCCCTTTCTGACAATCTTTTCATGGTGGTCTTCCAGCCATGAAAAGGATGTCGGAAAGGGATATCCAAATTCCGACGGCGGTGCCTGCCTCCGCACCACCGCAATTATCAGACGCTGCTCTGACCGCCACCCCGGTGCGATCTCCGAATCCTGGTGGAGGCGGCAGTCTGTTGTTCAACAGATGTTGGTCCGACTGCCAGCATTGTAATGTGGCAGTTGGACCGAAGGGCTGTCAGTGGTTGGACGGCCACCGATAGCCTGTTGGTGGCAGTCCGACCACTAGCATAATCAGGCCTTAAGTTACACTCAGCTGAAAATTAGTGAGTCAGGATCTTAACACAGGCTGGTAGCTTTGGGCTGGTGTCAATTACTATAGTGCTGCAAGCTGCCCCAAATTGGTGGATATTGCTTCCTTCATTTTTCCTATAACCTCTGCTTTGCACCCTCAATCCCCTCTGAGGGCCTTATTAGGATGTCAGACGTACTGCCACCGACAGGCCGACGGTGGTGGTCCGTCCGACATCCAAGGCATCATTCTGACCGCCGGATTACGATACCAGCGGTTGGCATGATGTAATCGGAGGGACCGACCGAAGCCTCCGACAGGATCGAGGATCTCGTTGGGGCGCTGGTCGCAGGGCCCCTGTCCCCCCTAGGCCTACGCTGTGTGGACTGGGGGGCACATGTGGTGCCCCCACAAACATCTATGCACCGTGTGTCAGGCACAACATGGTGCCTGGCACACGGTGCATAGATGTTTAGAAACAAAGCCTTTACCATTATAGCTTGGGCTGCAGCCCTTTTCTGGGCCGCAGCACAAGCCACAATGCTAAAGGCTATGTTTTCGACCGCTGTGCTGGTGGTCACATCATAATCTTGGGAGTGCAACTGCCGACTACTTGTCAGGCGGTTCCACTCCTGAAACGATGTCGGTCGGACGTTCGTCCGACCGGCATCATAATAAGCCCCTTAGTTGTATGAAGGGACCCTCTGAAAGATTGTAGGTATCCCAGAAGAAAGAACAATTGTCTAATCTACTTTCAGAGAATTCCAGCGTCCAGTGCCAAACAATACCCTTTTGTTGTAGGTAGTCCGCATTTTCCAGGAAGGGCCTTCACACAGGTTCACTAATTTCAGGGCTCCAGAGACATTGTTGCAAGAGTGAGTGAGAGGTGAGTGTGTCTGTAGGTGCATGTGTGAGTGAGTGTGTGTGTGTGTGTCCCCTTTTGAAATGGTAAAAGCTACAGTGAAGCCATTTGAACATGGATCCGTAAAGGAAATTATGTGGATTCCCAACCTATGCACATGAAAAGAAATCTATAGGCCCATTTATAAATTTGATATACCTGAAGACATGTGCCAACCCTTGTTAAATGCCAAGCAAATACTGCAAAAAATGTTTTATTAAATAACGTTCCTCCTTCGCCATGCTGTGATGAAGTACAGAGGCAGGGTGGTAACCCTGGAAGTTGGACTAAGAAATCCTCAGATGCTAATGAATTCTCTTTAAAATCCAGAGGGTTGCATAAAAGGGAAGTGGCAGCCGAGTCCAAGTAACTTCAGTCCATGGAATTTTATAAAATGAGAGAAGAGGTGCAGGCGTGAACAATGCACAGCATTTTAACTAAGGAGTAAGCTCAGTTGACCTTTCCTACAAAACCAGTACATGTATTTAATGTAGTAAACGTTATCAGGACGCTGGGCCAAACCTCAAACTGGGTCTGTCCGTATAAATGAGGACTATCCCAGCAAAGTTGAAAAATCTGATTATTCAATACCATCAGCATTTACCTCACCCTTACAAGATTCAAATTATATTGAAACATTTTGCATTTTATGGATTTTTAGAAATATATATATATTGACAAATAAATAACTATATACTATATAGATAATATTTAAATACATTAAAATGAAGCAGGTTGATTTTCATTTTTATCTTTTTTGAAATAAATATAATACATATCTATTAGCAAAAACAAATATTTTTAAGGAATTTTTTATGGAAATAGTACAGTTAACAAATTCAAATTTTATTCAAATAAATAATACTTACTGTCTTGTTCACAATCAATAAAGTTGTAGTAATATTAAACCATTTTTAGAAAAAATAGAGTATTCAAATACAATATATATTAGGAAAATAAAATTCATCATCATAATTTGTACAATAATGGAAGGAAAATGTTTTTTTGCGGACAATAACATTAAATGTCTTCCAAATGTGTGAAAAAATAGCATTTTGATTTTGAAAAATACTACTTTTAACACATAGTTTACTACAAATAATGATTTTACTTTTTTACAGAGAGCTTAGCATAATGTAAGTCTTTTTTTGTTTCCACTTTATAGCCATTTTGTCTTACCTTTAAGTCCATTGTACAGACTTGTTCGCCGTTATTGTGCGAAGTCCATCAAGGATGATGATGATGATTTTGGGTATCCGATTCTCTCTTTCAAATAACCATATTTATTACACTGGCATTATTTTGATAGTTCATAACTGTTAGGTTAAGAGTTTAGTTATATGTAAGGAGTTTATATGTTGTATTTCTAAGTTTTTATGTAGTGTGATATGGGTAGGAATGTATGAAGTTCTACTTTTCAGATGTACAAGGTCATCTTTTAGCACCGAATTGTTTTGGAACTTGCATTTTCTAAAAGATTTGGATTTTTTTCATTTCCAAAAATACTAAACCAAATATTCACTGGCAAAACACATGTTGGCTAAGCCAATAATCAACCCGCCATAGAGCATAATGGAGGATTTTAGTATAATATGTACAAGTCATCATAGCTACGCAACATATTTGAAGAATGGAACTTATTTAATTTTGTATTTGTCTGTATTCTTGGTTTTGCGTGTATCAACATATATTGATATACTTATCAAAAAAATTTGGATGAATACATAACTATTTGTTTGCACCCTATATCGACTCTTTTTTTATATAATTTTGGCTGCCACCCAGGATCTTGTACATCACTAACTAATCAGTAGTATAGAATCTAAATTTCAAGTGTTGGTATCTCCACCTAATACTATGCATTATTGATCTCCATTGATTTTGTAGGGGAACAATTACTTGTTTTATTTGATGGACTGTCAATATAAAGTTTTGATAGGTTTACTTTGTTTAGTAGGGAGGAGGGCATAAACTAAGAGTATATCATTTTTTTGATACTGCCCATCGATATATTTGATTAAGAGGTGGTGGGAATGTCTTCAATGTTTCATCAATAAAGATAAATAATACAGTTTGTCAAGGTGAATAGTTTGCTGGTTTGTAAAAAAAATATATATTATTCTCATCATTAAACTGTAATAAATGATAAATTCCTATTTCGGGTGCATTTGTTTAAGGTGGGCGGGTACATTAACGACTGGTTACGTTTTAGTTACAGGCATAGCGTTTCTCTCAGCACTCCATATCCTGCTATTGTTTTCTTTAAGTATGGCACAGAAGGCATCTTTTGGTGGGATATTTGAGACATGATCTTTCATTATTGCTCCATTAGGTGCAAAAGAACTTGTGAATGCCTTCTTTAAGTCTTGCACAATATTCCTAATCTCAAATTCAGACACTCAAGGAGAATTATTGTGCTCTTTGTTATTTTATACATTGTTGTTTACAGTTGTGGCAGGACTATAATTCCCATTAGAGTAATATATTGTTCATCGCCAATGGGTGCATTTGTTTGTTGTGCTTTCCTTTGTATCGTTATATCCCATGTATGCTAACAAGCGTTTGCCTTTATGGTATGTTGTTTAGCTTGGTCAAACATTATGGGATCTGTGAATGAAATAAATTGAAAAGGAAAATAGTTTCACTTTCAGATGTTTTCAATAACTTGAAATAGTGCATTTCATTAAAGGTGATTGTTTTTTTTACAAACATGTTTTTATACTTACATCATACTTGCCTCTTTCAGTCATGAAGTGTTCAATCTTCTTTGCAGTTGTAGACATTTTCGTTATTTCTTCAGGTGTCTTCTAGGTTATTTTTTCAGGAGTCTGTAGTGGAAATATTAGTGGACTAAATTAAAGATTGATGTGTAGTTTATTACATTTATTAGGTTGCTATAGTTTTGTCTTATAAAAATGTATTTAACATTGATTACAAAATATAATGCACTTACTTTTCATTGAAGTGTGAGTGAGGGATTTCCTTTGTTCTTAGGCAGCTGAACAACAGCTTGTTTGCTTGGCTTCTCTTCTGTTTATGCCAATCAATAATTTGTTTATTATGGCCTTTCTTGTTAAGTAAATACTAGTTTTAAATGAATATATCGCCATAAATATGTTTATATGAATGTTTAATATACATTATGTTTGGGGGTTGCATTCAATAATTATTTTGGTAAATGATATGTTGACAATATTTTGTCTATTTTAATATATTTACAGTTTATTCAATATTTTTACATTTAAAAGTTTTGTAGTCGATGTTTGAATGATATTTTGTTATGGCTATATGTTTGTTGTCTATATCATTTTATTTACATACAGCATATTTTTGTAGTGGGTTTTTCGGCAACAATATTTTTGTATCACAACATTTTTGGTGTCAACGGTATGACATACAACTGCCCGGAGTTCTTACCAATGGTCTTCATTACTCCAAATCCTACTCTTATTTGTCACATTTATCACAAAAGAGGGTTGAACTCTCCTAATGGCCATCACCTAACAAGTACATAATAACCTTTTTATCATAAGTCCATCCCGATTAGGTCTTCCATCTTAAAAGGGACTGCTCATGCCAAGAGCATTCTGACACAAGAAAGCCCAGCTTGCCAAACAGTGGGCTCCTGACCCTCTTTCAACAGGAACAGGGCCCTAATACTGTGATGAGGATGTGTAGGACTCAGAGTAATTAAGATTACATGTAATAAAGCAGTTATTACCTACTCTTCTCTCTTCTTCATCACAGTCTGAACTAATGAGGACATGCCCAAAGAGCAAACACAGTACAACAGCACACTTGAGAAAAAGTGGTTCAATTCACCCAAACAACAAAAGAAACACAACATAGCCAATTTCAGTTAATACACCCCAATGTGTCAGAGGACATGCTAAGTACATCAACCATAACGGGAGCAACAAATACTGAGAAATCCAAACAATAATGAGATTTAAGCATGTTGAGCAAGTTCAGGAAGTATCCCTCCAAATAGCTGTCATGAAACCCCTTTCCAGTCCATCCAAAATGAAGCTAATGAACTAGTGGACTTACCTTCCACCCTAAAGGAGAGAGGATCATCAGCTAAGCTACAAGTGAAGGTTCTAGCCAAACTAATCCAAAAAAAGGTTTCTATCCATGATGCCCAATATCAAAACAAAAAAATAAATGAAATAAATAATTTACTCTTGAAATATGGGACAGGACAGGCCTGCACCTCTCTTACCATATCCAGAAGGCTAAAGAACATTCTTTCCAAAACAGGCCAACCAAGGCCCGAAGTGAAGAACAATATCATTTGATTGATAGAATCAAGAAAGGTCTTTAGGACAAAAAGTATGGGATGGTGGACAGACCAGAGCATATTTTAAGAACTACAGAAATGGCTCCCTCTAAAGAAGAGGTTCAGATTCACCTAGATACCTAGCTGCAGGGGCGGCTCCTCCATGTGGGCGGAGGAGCGTCGCCCCACTTCTTTCTCGCACTGCGATAAGCAGAAACATAAAATGGTATTATAAATACCATTTTATGTTTCTGCTTCTCGCACTGCGAGAAAGCAGAAGGGTTTGGTTGTGGGCGGGTGGGTGAGCGGTCCTGCTCTAGGGCAGGGGAGGAGTGGCTTGCCCACTCTGATGGCGCTGACTGTTTGGTCAGCCCCAGGGCCGACTAAACCAGTCATACGCACTCTCCCTTTTCTCCATGTAGGCTGCATGCAGCCTACATGGAGAAAATGGCCTCCCCATAGACACCTGTGTGGTTGGCGTCCCAGCCAATAACAACGCTGCCAGTGCAGCGTTGTGATTGGCTGAGGGGAGGGAGGCTGCCTGCGGCTGCTTCCTGTTTCAGAGAAGAGACGCAGGACCGACGACGCAGGTCCAGGCCGGCGAAGGTAAGTTAACTTTTATTTTTTTTAAATGAAAACTTCCCCCCGCGACACCCTCCCCGCGCCCCCCACCGCTCCCCCACCCGCAAGTCATACCGGCCGCGACTGCCTAGCTGATATGATAGCGACAAGGAATACAAACTTGAGCATCAGCATCTTCAATAACACATCTTGCAGAGACAACAAAGGTGGACCCGTCAATGGGACCCACTGGTTTTACCTTAGGACTGGCCAAGTTGAAGTGCTGTAGCTGGTGGGAACAATCCCAGCAATTTATTCAACACTTTTCCAGGGTTCCCTGGAAACCTGAATAGCAGCCAACTGGAGCTTCAGAGAAGATGAGGTTAGATCTAGCTTCAATCCTTGAGGAGGTCCATGCCAGTAGAGAATCAATATTTGGTAGAAAAGGATTTAGAGGAAACAAGAGCAGGATGAGCATTAATACTTAGAAAAGGTCTTCAAAGAGGAGTGACAGCTAGACCTCTGCAATACAAAAATGGCCTTTAAGGAAATCCTCCATGGTATTAGATTCACTTTAACCAACTAAGTGTAACACAGCATAGTCCACTTCCAGGGGACAGAGGTAGACTCCAGCTTGGTCACACCAACAAAAGCCTGCAGAGGAGACCCATGAACTATGACAGAATGATAAACCTTCACTTCCTCATTTTCTGCAAGACCCTGGGAAGAAGAGGAAAGGAAGGAATGCAAACAACAGACCCCGAGTGAGGTAAGGCAAAGGGTAGAGATTCAAATCAAAGCATTCTGACTGGTTGCAAATAGATCCAACTAAAGCAGACCCGGCCTGTGAACAGGTTCCATGAAGACTTGTAGGCAAAGTGCATAATACCCAGGGAATGTAACCATCATTCTCAGAGCATCTGCCAGTAAATTTTCAATCTCAGGAGGTAGGTGGGCCTAACTGAATGTAGGTGGAATCTTTCAAGAAAAAGGAAGCTTGAGCAGGATACTTTGTGCCCCTTTGCATGTGTATTCAAATCTTGGTGAGCTGATTGGGATTCCAGACCAGCAAAGTAGGCAGAAAAAATGGACTTCCATCCATATATCTTACATCTCCCTGCCATTGGAGAACATATTAGACTCTCAGAGAGACTGCAGGCTTTAGGCATTTATTGAAGTCTCAGGAAAATTTGGCTCTCAGTCAAAGAGAGAATACTTTTCAAAGGCTGGTTAGAATCTAGGACTACAAAGATATGCACTAGACATGCTGGGTACAACAAAGAAGGATACGGCAGATAGATAACAGAAGAACCTGGAGCGTTACCATGAACAAGGTCTCAGAGAGACCGAAACGCGTTGGTTGTTGTTGTCGGTTGAATGAATTTTGTTGACCGAAAGTTAAAAGGAAATTTAACCTACCCATGAGTGCGACCCAGTTCTTTTTCTTTGGGGAAAAGTATTGGATATATTATGGCTGGGCTCAGCCATGGGGTCTCGCACCGCCTGAGAGCGCTGGAAAAGTCAGCCAAGGAGAGCCGAAGTGTGGCGAATATATATATATTCACTGAAAAAACACAGGTTTCAGGGATGTTATAATTAGTCTGACATTTCACTCGTACAAAACCAGAGAAATTCAGCCATTATAGTTAGCTGAGCTAACTATAACTCGCGCCCTCAATGCACTGCTGATGACATCATATATTACATCACTCATGACATGGTCAGTGACATTACTGATGACATCACTGATGACATCATCCAGTGACTGAGTGTTTCTAAAAAGTTTAAGAATGTTATATATATATATATATATATATATATATATATATACACCAAGGTGTATTGAAGAATGAGTGGGTGTATGAGTGACTGTATGGATGATTTAGTGGGTGCGTGACTGACTGTATAAGTGAGTGATTAAACATGTCTTAGTGAATGTATGGGTGAGTGACTATACTGTGTGAATGTCTGTATCAGTCTGTCAGTTGGTGTGTAAGTGGCTGCATGGGTTGGTGAGTAGCTACATGAGTGTCTATATGGGTTAATGATTGGTTGTCTGATTACCTGTGTGGGTGCCTGAGTGTCTGTGTGGATGGGGGGTGTGACTCCCTGCATGGATGTGTGAGTGGGTGATTCACTGGGTGTATGGGTTCATGAGTGCGTCTGCGAGGGGCTATATGGGTGAGTGAGTGGCCCTATGGCTGTGTTGGTGAGTGAATGGATGTCTCAGTGGTGTATGTGTGAGTAACTACATATGTGAAAGGTAGTATATGTGAGTGTTGGAGTATATAAAGGACTGTTTGTGAGAGTGAGTGATTGTGAGAGTGGCTGTATGGACGAGTGTGTGCTTGTGTCAGTGATTGTATAAGAGAGTAAGTATGTGTTAGTATCTGTATGAATAAGCGAGGTGGTGTGTGTATAACTGTATAGGTGAGTAAATGGCAGTGTGATTGACTCTTTGGGTGACTGACTAGGTGTGTGAGTAACTCTATGGGTGAGTGGCAGTGTGTGAGTGTCTGTATGGATGTATTAGGTCATATATCAGTGGCTGAATTGATGAGTGAGTGACTGCGTGCATGAGTGACTGTATGGGTGAGTGAGTGGATGTGTATGTAGAGATATGGATAAGTGAGTGGGTATGTACTAACTGCTATTGGTGTGTCTATGGTTTCGAGAATGGTAGTATGTATTTTAGAGTGGGTGTATGTAAGGTTACATTAGGGTGTGAGTATTAAGTGGATGATGTCATCAGTGATGTCATTTGAGATGTCATCAGTGATGTAATCAGTGATGTCACTGACCATGTCATGAGTGATGGAATATGTGACGTTATCACCAGTGCATTGCGGGGGCATGAGTTATAGTTAGCTCAGCTCTGATTTTGTATGAGTGAAATGTCATACTAACTATAACGTCCCTGAAACCTGTGGTTTTTTCAGTGAATTTCTAAGGTTTTTTAAATGCTAATTTTTAACTATAACGTCCCTGAAACCTGTGGTTTTTCCAGTGAATTTCTAAGGTTTTTTAAATGCTATTTTCTAAGTACACCTAAATAGGTAAAACATGTGCAGAAAGACGAAGAAAGGCGCAGAAAGAAGCAAGAGAAGTACAGAAAGACTGAAGAGAAGTGCAGAAAGAGGAAGAGAGGTGCAGCAGGAGGAAGAGAGGTGCAGAAAGAAGCAAGAGAGGTGCAGAAAGAGGCAAGAGAGGTGCAGGAAGAAGAAGAAAGGTACAGAAAGAAGCAAGAGAAGTGCATAAAGAAGCAAGAGAGGTGCAGAAAGAGGCAAGAGAGGTGCAGAAAGAGGCAAGAGAGGTGCAGAAAGAGGCAAGAGAAGTGCAAAAAGAGGAAGAAAGGTGCAGAAAGAGGCAAGAGAGGTGCAGAAAGAAGAGTAAGGCGCAGAAAGAGGAAGAAAGGCACAGAAAGGAAGAAAGGTGCAGAAAGAAGCAAGAGAGGTGCAGAAAGAGGCAAGAGAGGTGCAAAAAGAGGAAGAAAGGTGCAGAAAGAGGAAGGAAGGTGCAGAAAGAGGAAGAAAGGTGCAGAAAGAGGAAGAAAGGTGCAGAAAGAAGCAAGAGAAGTACAGAAAGAAGCAAGAGATACAGAAAGAAGCAAGAGAGATACAGAAAGAAGCAAGAGAGGTGCAGAAAGAAGAGAGTGGTGCAGAGAGAGGAAAGAGGTGCAGAAAGAGGCAAGAGAGGTATAGAAAGAGGCAAGAGAGGGGCAGAAAGAGGCTTGAGAGATGCAGAAAGAAGCAAGAGAACTGCAGAAAGAGGAAGAAAGGTGCAGAAAGAGGAAGAAAGGTACAGAAAGAAGCAAGAAGTACAGAGAGGCGCAGAAAAGCAAGAGAGGTGCAGAAAGAAGAGTGCGGTGCAGAGACAGGCAAGAGAGATGGAAAAAGAGGCAAGAGAGGTGCAGAAAAAGGCAAGAGAGGTACAGAAGGAAGCAAGAGAGATGCAGAAAGAAGCAAGTGAGGTGCGGAAAGAAGCTAGAGGGGTGAAGAAAGAAGCAAGAGAGGTGCAGAAAGAGGCAAGAGAGGTGCAGAAAGAGGCAATAGAAGTATAGAAAGAGGAAGAAAGGTGCCAAAAGAGGAAGGAAGGCACAGAAAGAGGAAGAAAGGTGCAGAAAGAAGCAAGAGAGATGCAGAAAGAAGCAAGAGAGGTGCAGAAAGAAGAGAGTGCGGTGCAGAGAGAGGTGCAGAAAGAGGCAAGAGAGGTGTGGAAAGAGGCAAGAGAGGTGCAGAAAGAGGCATGAAGTGCTGAAAGAAGCAAGAGAAATACAGAAAGAAGCAAGAGAACTGCAAAAAGTGGAAGAAAGGTGCAAAAAGCTGAAGAAATGTGCAGAAAGAAGCAAGAGAGGTGCAGAAAGAAGCAAGAGTGGTGCAGAAAGAGCAAGAAAAGTGCAGGAAGAGTAAGAAATGTACAGAAAGAGGAAGCAAGGTACCGAAAGAGGAAAAAAGGTGCAGAAAGAAGCAAGAGAAGTACAGAAAGAAGCAAGAGAGGTGCAGAAAGAAGAGAGTGCTGTGCAGAGAGAGGCAAGAGTGGTGCAGAAAGAGGCAAGAGAGGTGTGGAAAGAGGCAAGAGAGGGGCAGAAAGAGGAAGAAAGGTGCAGAAAGAGGAAGAAAGGCACAGAAAGAGGAAGAAAGGTGCAGAAAGAAGCAAGAGAAGTACAGAAAGAAGCAAGAGAAGTACAGAAAGAAGCAAGAGAAGTACAGAAAGAAGAGAGTGCTGTGCAGAGAGAGGCAAGAGTGGTGCAGAAAGAGGCAAGAGAAGTACAGAAAGAGGAAGAAAGGCACAGAAAGAGGAAGAAAGGTGCAGAAAGAAGCAAGAGAAATGCAGAAAAAGGCAAGAGCTGCAGAAAGAAGCAAGAGGTGCAGAAAGAGGCAAGAAAGGTACAGAAAGAGGCAAGAGAATTGCAGAAAGAAGAAGAAAGGTGCAGAAAGAGGAAGAAAGGTGCAGAAAGAAGCAAGAAAAGTACAGAAAGAAGCAAGAAAAGTGCAGAAAGAAGCAAGAGAGGTGAAGAAAGAAGAGAGTGAGGTGCAGAAAGAGGCAAGAGAGGCAGAAAGAGGCAAGAGAGGTGCAGAAAGAGGTAAGAGAGGTACAGAAAGAAGCAAGAGAAGTACAGAAAGATGCAAGAGAGGTGCAGAAAGAGGCAAGAGAGGGGCAGAAAGAGGCAAGAGAGGTTCAGAAAGAAGCAAGAGAGGTGCAGAAAGGAGCAAGAGAGGTACAGAAAGAAGCAAGAGGTGCAGAAAGGAGCAAGAGAGGTGCAGAAAGAAGCAAGAGAGGTGCAGGAAGAAGCAAGAGAAGTGCAGAAAGAAGAGAGTGAGGTGCAGAAAGTCGCAAGAAGCAAGAGAAGTGCAGAAAGAAGCAAGAGAGGTGCAGAAATTGGCAATAGAGGTACAGAAAGAGGCAAGAGAGGTGCAGAAAGAGGCAAGAGAGGTGCAGAAAGACGCAAGAAGCAAGAGGGGTGCAGAAAGAAACAAGAGAGGTACAGAAAGAAGCAAGAGAGGTGCAGAAATTGGCAATAGAGGTGCAGAAAGAGGCAAGAGAAGCGCAGAAAGAAGAGAGTGAGGTGCAGAAAGACGCAAGAAGCAAGAGGGGTGCACAAAGAAGCAAGAGAGGTGCAGAAAGAGGAAGAAAGGTGCAGAAAGTGATGTCACTAACCATGTCATGAGTGATGTAATATGTGACGTTATCACCAGTGCATTGTGGGGGCATGAGTTATAGTTAGCTCAGCTCTGGTTTTGTACGAGTGAAATGTCAGAGTAACTATAACGTCCCTGAAACCTGTGCTTTTTCCAGTGAATTTCTAAGGTTTTTAAATGCTAATTTCTAAGTACACCTACATAGGTAAAACATGTGCAGAAAGACGAAGAAAGGCGCAGAAAGAAGCAAGAGAAGTACAGAAAGACTGAAGAGAAGTGCAGAAAGAGGAAGAGAGGTGCAGCAGGAGGAAGAGAGGTGCAGAAAGAAGCAAGAGAGGTGCAGAAAGAGGCAAGAGAGGTGCAGGAAGAAGAAGAAAGGTACAGAAAGAAGCAAGAGAAGTGCATAAAGAAGCAAGAGAGGTGCAGAAAGAGGCAAGAGAGGTGCAGAAAGAGACAAGAGAGGTGCAGAAAGAGGCAAGAAAGACGCAAAAGAGGAACAAAGGTGCAGAAAAAGCAAGAGCAGTTTAGAAAGAAGCAAGAGAGGTACAGAAAGAAGCAAGAGAAGTGATGAAAGAGGCAAGAGAAGTGATGAAAGAGGCAAGAGAGGTACAGAAAGAGGCAAGAGAGGTGCAGAAAGAGGAAGAAAGGCGCAGAAAGAGGAAGAAAGGTGCAGAAAGAAGCGAGAAGTGCAGAAAGAGGCAAGTGAGGTGCAGAAAGAGGCAAGTGAGGTGCAGAAAGAGGCAAGTGAGGTTCAGAAAGAGGCAAGAGATGTGTAGAAAGAGGCAAGAGAGGTGCAGAAAGAAGCAAGAGAGATGCAGAAAGAGGCAAGAGGTGCAAAAAGAGGAAGGAAGGTGCAGAAAGAGGAAGGAAGGTGCAGAAAGAGGAAGAAAGGTGCAGAAAGAAGCAAGAGAAGTACAGAAAGAAGCAAGAGAGGTGCAGAAAGAAGCAGTGCGGTGCAGAGAGAGGCAAGAGAGATGCAAAAAGAAGCAAGAGAGATGCAGAAAGAAGCAAGTGAGGTGCGGAAAGAAGCAAGAGGGGTGAAGAAAGAAGCAAGAAGCAAGAGAGGTGCCGAAAGAGGCAAGAGAGATGGAGAAAGAGGCAAGAGAGGTGCAGAAAGAGGCAATAAAAGTATAGAAAGAGGAAGAAAGGTGCCGAAAGAGGAAGAAAAGGTGCAGAAAGAGGAAGGAAGGCACAGAAAGAAAGAAAGGTGCAGAAAGAAGCAAGAGAAGTACAGAAAGAAGCAAGAGGTGCAGAAAGAAGCAAGAGCGGTGCAGAAAGAAAAGAGTGCGGTGCAGAGAGAGGCAAGAGAGGTGCAGAAAGAGGCAAGAGAGGTGTGGAAAGAGGCAATAGAGGGGCAGAAAGAGGCATGAGAGGGGCAGAAAGAGGCATGAGAGGGGCAGAAAGAGGCATGAGAGGTGCTGAAAGAAGCAAGATAAATACAGAAAGAAGCAAGAGAACTGCAAAAAGAGGAAGAAAGGTGCAAAAAGCAGAAGAAATGTGCAGAAAGAAGCAAGGGTGGTGCAGAAAGAAGCAAGGGTGGTGCAGAAAGAGCAAGAAAAGTGCAGAAAGAGTAAGAAATGTGCAGAAAGAGGAAGAAAGGCACAGAAAGAGGAAGAAAGGTGCAGAAAGGTGCAGAAAGAGGTGCAGAAAGAAGCAAGAGAGGTGCAGAAAGAGGCAAGAGAGGTGCAGAAAGAGGCAATAGAAATATAGAAAGAGGAAGAAAGGTACCGAAAGAGGAAGAAAGGTGCAGAAAGAAGCAAGAGAAGTACAGAAAGAAGCAAGCGGGGTGCAGAAAGAAGCAAGAGAGGTGCAGAAAGAAGAGAGTGCGGTGCAGAGAGAGGCAAGAGTGGTGCAGAAAGAGGCAAGAGAGGTGTGGAAAGAGGCAAGAGAGGGGCAGAAAGAGGCATGAGTGGTGCAGAAAAAAGCAAGAGAAATACAGAAAGAAGCAAGAGAACTGCAAAAAGAGGAAGAACGGTGCAAAAAGAGGAAGAAAGGTGCAGAAAGAAGCAAGAGAAGTACAGAAAGAAGCAAGAGTGGTGCAGAAAGAGAAAGAAAGGTGCAGAAAGAGGAAGAAAGGCGCAGAAAGAGGAAGAAAGGTGCAGAAAGAAGCAAGAGAAGTGCAGAAAAAAGCAAGAGAGCTGCAGAAAGAAGCAGGAGAGGTGCAGAAAGAGGCAAGAAAGGTACAGAAAGAGGCAAGAGAATTGCAGAAAGTAGAAGAAATGTGCAGAAAGAGGAAGAAAGGTGCAGAAAGAAGCAAGAAAAGTGCAGAAAGAAGCAAGAGCAGTACAGAAAGAAGCAAGAGCAGTACAGAAAGAAGCAAGAGAGTGAGGTGCAGAAAGAGGCAAGAGAGGCGGAAAGAGGCAAGAGAGGTGCAGAAAGAGGCAAGAAAGGTACAGAAAGAAGAAGAAATGTGCAGAAAGAGGAAGAAAGGTGCAGAAAGAAGCAAGAAAAGTGCAGAAAGAAGCAAGAGCAGTGCAGAAAGAAGCAAGAGAGGTGAAGAAAGAAGAGAGTGAGGTGCAGAAAGAGGCAAGAGAGGTGCAGAAAGAGGTAAGAGAGGTACAGAAAGAAGCAAGAGAAGTGCAGAAAGAAGCAAGAGAGGTGCAGAAAGGAGCAAGAGAGGTGCAGAAAGAAGCAAGAGAAGTGCAGAAAGAAGAGAGTGAGGTGCAGAAAGATGCAAGAAGCAAGAGAAGTGCAGAAAGAAGCAAGAGAGGTTCAGAAATTGGCAAGAGAGGTGCAGAAAGAGGCAAGAGAGGTGCAGAAAGACGCAAGAAGCAAGAGGGGTGCAGAAAGAAGCAAGAGAGGTGCAGAAAGAAGCAAGAGAGGTGCAGAAATTGGCAATATAGGTGCAGAAAGAGGCAAGAGAAGCGCAGAAAGAAGAGAGTGAGGTGCAGAAAGACGCAAGAAGCAAGAGGGGTGCACAAAGAAGCAAGAGAGGTGCAGAAAGAGGAAGAAAGGCACAGAAAGAGGCAAGTGAGGTGCAGAAAGACGAGAGTGAGGTGCAGAAAGGCGCAAGAGAACTGCAGAAAGAAGGGAGTGAGGTGCAGAAAAATGCAAGAAGCAAGAGTGGTGCAGAAAGAAGCAAGCGAAAGAGGCAAGAGAGGCGCAGAAACAAGCAAGAGAGGTTTGCGCACCATTAGTACCAATTTAACACCCACATTTAGCAATAAGTAGCATGTGACCATTCCAGCTTTGCAAATGGCCTTCCACCATGCTGTAACATGTGTAACAGGTGCACAAAGAAGCAAGAGAGATGCAAAAAGAGGAAGAAAGGCGCAGAAAGAGGCGAGTGAGGTGCAGAAAAATGAGAGTGAGGAGCAGAAAGACGCAAGAGAAGTGCAGAAAGAGAGATTGAGGTGCAGAAAGAAGAAAGGTGTAGAAAGAAGCTTGAGACCTATTGCATTGCAAATGCTTGTTTAACTAGTAGTCGCGTTTGCCGAGTGGTGGAGTGGTGGAGAAAGGGGGCTGGACCTCCAAACAGCACTCAGGAATTCCGCTACGGAGGTACCAGGAAGGCTTCTTGGCCCCCAAAGTCCCTCAGGAGTAAAGTGGACTTCATCCCCCAACCAGAAGTGTGCCAGGAGGCACGTTTGCAGAGTGATGGAGAAAGGGGGGCTTGGCCTTCAAAGACCTCTTAGCAATCCCACTGTGTGGGACTTACTGGAGGTAACAGGAGAGGTAGTTGGTCCCCAAGGACGCAGGCCACACCCCCTTTCTCCACCACTCTGCAAACATGCCTCCTTGAGCTGTCTTGGTTGGGGGATGAAGTCCCCTTGCCTCTTGAGGATCCCTGAGGGCCAACTAGCTCTCCTGTTACCTCTAGTAAGCCCAACACAGCTGCATTGCTGAGACGTGGTTAGAGGCCATGCCCCCTTTTTACACCACTCTGCAAACGCGCCTCCTGGCGCACTGCTGCTTGGAGGATGAAGTCCACTTTAGTCCTGAAGTCCACAGGACACAAGGGGACCTCATCGCCCCACCAGCAGTGCGAAAAGAGGTGCATTTGCGGAGTGTTGTAAAAAGGGGCGTGGCCTCGGACCACCTCTCAGCAATCCCACTGTGTGGGGCTTACTGGAGGTACCTGGTGGGCTAGTTGGCCCCTAAGGACCCTCAGCAGTGAAGGGGACTTCATCCCCCAACCCAGAGCGTGCCAGAAGGCACGTTTGCAGTGTAGTGCTGAGGGGGGGGGCGGGGCCTCTGGCGAGTTGCCGGTTTCTTTTTTTTAATTTTTATTTTATTTTAGGAAGGGGGCTGAGCAGCCCCCCTTCTCTCGACCCTTTTGGGCCCCGGGGACCCCATCCCCCAGGGCCTGAGCCATTTTTTTAAATAAAATAAAAAGGGAGGGGTGCGTGCGGCCCCCCTCCTGAGGCCGATTTTGACCCGGGGGACCCCATCCCCTGGGGCTGGGCCTTTGTTTAATTCTTGGAGAGGGCCATGCGGCCCCCCTCCCCAGGCCAACAATGGCCCCGGGGGCCCCATCCCCCGGGGCCCAGCCATTTATTAGGTTTTTTTTTTCAAGGGAGGCGGGCAGAGCGGTACTCCTCACAGGCTGATTTTGGCCCCGGGGACCCCATCCCCCTGGGCCC